>JAGFPH010000270.1:77220-108488 GCA_018207615.1 Philaenus spumarius | reverse complement strand
TATATGGCCATATTTATTTGAATTTTATATATAGATAGTTTATAAATTGTTTGACTACTTTCTTAACTAGAAAATTCTAACTACATTACAAGTAAAAAAAATATTGCAAAATAAAACTAATACAGTAAGACCTCGACAATCCAGCACGCTCGGGGATCCGGTGATGCCGGATTATCGAATATGCCAGATTATCGAGGTCTTCCTTTAAAATGGTTTGGACAGGGAATAAACTATAAATAAACGCACTTGTACTGTATATGAACAGGTAAATTACACGTTGAAACAACGTAACATTAACTACGTAGAGAAATTGCCGCTAACTAATAAATTTTAAAAGCCTAAAACAAAATCATTTTGTACATAAATATCGTGCGAGTGACTCGCTGATGTTATAATTTTGATCATAGCACCATGCTTCAAGATGATGAAATATTTTTCCTATAATAACCTAATTAATTTTTTACAAGGCATATCTAGCCTTTAAAATAATTTTGAGCACATATGAAGCGGAGTAATTATGTGTTTTATGGTGTTTCAATGTCTATTTTGCCGAAACATTAATATAAACAGGAACAGCGTTCGGTAAGGGGGAGAGTATGGGCGTAGTAGTGAACAGAGGAGCAGACAAGTTGCGGCGTAGTGATGCGCGATTGTTTGATGCTCGAGATGCTTGAACAATCGAGACAATCGACTAATCACGCATTTCGTGTATCACTAGTTGGGTGTATTACTAAGAGAAGTAGACATAAGTCATAAGTGATTTTAAGTTTTACAGAATAAAGACTTTGTATATAGAAACTCGATTTTTTAAATTTTTACCTTAAAAGTCACTGATTTTTATTTCTGGAAACTAGTAGAAATCCTGAAAGCGGTTTTAAATCGAACAACTATTTACAAGAAATTCAATGTATCTTTTTCCAAAGACTTTAATTGGTTCAAATAATCTTCATTAAGTGGAATACGTTTAACAAAATACTGTTAGCAACGAAAGTGTTAAACGGTCCTTTGAACGTTTTTAAAGGACGACGAGAGCACATTGTTTTGAATCGGTTCTATTTTTAAGAGAAATTTTGATTGAAATGTTTGTTTTGGACAAGTTTATTGAGCAGTAGATTTTTACACACTGTTTTTAACGGATGCGGAGCCAACTGACAGTGTAGACCGGGCTTAAATCACTCAATGATTACAAAAACTGCTATTTTTAACGAGTGCAAATTTTCAAGATGATTGATGCCGAACTATCGAGGTCTTACTGTAATAATAGAAAATTCTGTCGCAAAAAATAAAATTAATCAATTCATTATAATATATACTTTCTCTTACACATGTTTAACATACAAAAACCTAAATAATTATAACTAACTTACCAAGTCGAACTGCATACATAATAGTAGATGCTACAGAGTGACTTAAAACCTGAGCTGCTTTGGCGACTTTCATTTTTTGGGTTCCTATAGGCTCCAAATGAGAATCTTTCAGCTTATGTAGCATACGGAACTCTGCTGAATATTTATCCAAATCGTATGCAGTTCTAATGTCATCTCATCTGCCAACTCCATCAAAGTCCAGACTACCTGTAATTAGTGAAAAATACAGACAATGTAAACATTATTGATATATATGTGCTACAATAATATTTTTTATATTAGTTCTGGAAGTGGACTTAACTCCAGTAGGGCTTCTAGCAAAATGATTTTTTGTACATGTATGTCATAAATTTTAAAATGAAATAAAATTGCAATTATTGTTAACCATGGGACTTTTTACTCAGAAATAACAAATTATTGTATAACCATGCTTTAATTATAGTGAGTTGAACAATTTGTTTTTGTTTTTTGTTAGGCTATATTGAATTCATAAATTAGGCCAAGCCTAAAGTCAAATGTAACACAATTATACACAATTAAATAGTAAAATGTTATAGCCTAAGGTTCTGTTGCTGGCTAATGTAAAATGCTGGCAAAATTACCGAATAAACTGTACATAAAACTATATTTCCAGCAATTTTAAAATGAAATAAACACAGAATTATAATTATTAAAATATTCAAAACAACATATTATAAATAAAAAATACAGCCTATTTGAAATTCGAAAACAATACATGTGTATATAGAAAACTTGATTGGATGAAATAAAGGCCAAGAGAAGGTGGTGCCATAATTGCACCCGGGATGCTTTAACAAATTTGTTTATAATTATTACATAATTTTATACACATACAATACTTCAAATACTGCAATAAAATATAAGGCACCACAACTTTGTCCTTACCTGAAGTAACTCTACATTTCACATTGTGCTTCAGCAACATATTTCTTGTAGATTTGAGCAGATGAGGAAGATCGCAAAATGGTGAAGGTAGGATTGCCAAGATAGATGCTGTACAGTAGTCAAGGGTGGCAATAAGGATAGAATGGCTCCGCAGTGTAACGTCTGCCTTGTCTCATCCAAAAAATCTTAATTTTTGAAATGCTGGTCACAAATATAGCCAAATGGACGTTTCGCTTCCAGATTAATGGAGTTGTTCTGAGTAAACGAAATCCATTGTTGACTTCTAAAATAAAATAAAATAGTATATAGAGATATTCCGTTCAAATTTCGTTTAGTTCATACACTTTTCATACATGTTGTATATTTTTTATTTAGCGGTACGGTAGGCTACCGTATTTAATTAGCCTACCTACAATATAAATTGGGCTAATGCTTTTTCATTATTTTATTGTTAGGATATAAATTAAGTAAAACTGGTTTTTAAATCACATTTTAAGACTTAGAACTTTTAATAACTTAAGACTTTTAGAAATAGATTTGAACATTACAATTACCGTACGTACTAGAGCATTTTCTTGTGTATACAGTACATCAACTCTGCCGCAATATGGTGTACATTCGTATAGTAAATTTGAGCCTTTTATTTTATACATAGCATAACCACACAATGTTTAGAACAATCAGTAGGTAGCTGAAACTGCTGGTTTATATTCTATAAGCCTAAATAAACAAAATTGTTGTTGAAGAGGTCAGGTTGAAAACAAATAGCCTACTTCATGTGTTCATTTCATATGGATTGACCCTACAATCTTTTAGTAGGTATCATTACAACATTTACAGTGTAGGTATATTCCACATACAAATGTATATTTTTCTATTGTCATATGAAAAGGCAATGTTATTTATTTAGTGTATCTTGTGTACTCTACAACTTGTTTATGTGCATCAAATATAAGGCATCATCTATAACAATAATGGGCGTAAGTTTACTATTCGACTCTAGCCTAATATTTTTGCAGACAACGATGTTGTTTTACATTCTACTGTTGAATACAGGTAAACATTCTGTGACCAAATAGGTAAGGTTAGAACCTTTTAGGTATTTTTGAATTATTATTTTTGCATTTCTGTTGCTATGGTTTAGCCTAGAGTTGAATAGGTAGTAAAGGTGTGCCTATTTTTGCAGACGACATTGTTTTACATTCTACTGTTAAATACAGGTAAACATACTGTGACTAATTAATACTAATAGGTTAGAACCTTTCAGGTTTTTTTTTAAATTAGTATTCTTGCATTTCTTGCAATTATAGGTACATAGGCTATTTAGAGATTATCCACTGTTATGGTTATTAAAACAAGAATAAGTTTATATTAATACCTGAAGGTAATTATTACAATTAATAATTGGAACTTACATTTAAATAATCAATTTACATTATTGTAATAATGTGGCATTATAGTCTAAAATGTAAAAATACTGTACTTTTTAACACAGCTTAGATTTAAATGCTAGGTCTATACAAATTAATTCCTGTGCTATTAGTACACAAATCATACTTACAGTAACCCATTGTCATTACTTTTCAATGGGAAATTGAAAAAAGTGCATCTTTTGTTATTAGTTTGAGCATTTAAGCACCCTTTAACGTAGCATAATTTAATTCTACCTATTTCTTACAAAATCATTCCACTTTGCTAACCGTTAATTCTCAAATAATAAACAAAACGATTTATTCTTAAAATGACGTCATACGCAATTTGTGCGATGGTAGCGCTTTTGGTGGGACAGAAGCACAACTGAAATTACATCTGTAACATGGAACACGTTTCCCTATGTTAGTTATCCCACCCTTGGGTGGAACTAAAAATTGGTACTCCAGCTTTAAAACCTTATACTGTTCAGACGTACTTAACAAACTTATAAATAATTTCATGTGAAATAAGTTAAAATATACTTTTAGAAAGATAAATGGAAGAATATATAGATAAAATACCATCAAGATAAGAGACAATTATAAAATTTGCATAACTAATAATTGGTAAAGTACCAAATCGAATTTTAACTTCTGAAAAGGTAATATCCAACCAAATTAACTATCCATTATAAACCAGTGACTTTATTCGAAGAGAACAATAGTTAACTAAAACCAGTTTTGTAAATATTTAAAGAACTTGAATCATTTTGACACTTTGTAATATAACATTCCTTAGTTTTAGATATTTTATTTGGTATAGACTTAAATTTTATATTTCTGATTGTACATTTAATAGGCCAGGATCCTTTCAACCCGAGAAATAGAGTCATGATTTGTCACTTGTAAATATATTTATTAATTTTGTTAGAATATAATCTTGTGATTACATATTTTAAGTGCTCTATAAAATTATAAAAATAGTAACTTAAATCTGAACATTGCCTACAGAACTTTAAAAGAACCAGCAACACTTTTGCATGTAATAAAGGAACATTGTGAAACAAAGACCTAGTCATTGATTTCTTTTAAATAGGCCTAGCTTATTGAATATTTTCATTGGAAGTTGTCCAACTTTACAAAGAGAGTTTCTGAACTTTTCCATTTTATAATTGCCTTCACAACTTGTGGCTGATTTAGAAAATAATTTTCATAAAATAAAGAAAGGCATTTTTATTTTATTATTGACGCCCAACAAGTGGGGCTTTTCAAATTATAACAAATAATTATAATTGACTCCACAACGTGGGGCTATCCAATTTGAAAAGAAAGGGATACATAAATAATATAAATAATTTTATAATTGACGGCCCAACGTGAGGCTTCTCACTGAATAAAGGAACATATAATTATAACATATTACAGCCAAAATGTGAAACGGTCGAGTTAGTATAGTATTGGGCAGACTCTCATGCAGAATAAGCCTAGGTAAAAGCCAGGACAGGGATTTTACTGCCCAACACACTAACAAAATTCCCTGCTAATTCATGAAGATATTATCATGGAGTACCGTCGAAATGTCCGTGTTTCCGTACCTCGCTACCTCGCAGCAAATGTAAATGTAGCTACCTCGCAGCAATTTATTACAATGTCAAGAGAAATCGACAGCTCAGTTGGTTAGTGTCTCTATCATACCAGTACTGGAAAAAAAACGTTGAAACTTTTTTTAAATAAAATAAAACTCAAGTATCTGGATATTCTAGCTCCAATTAAAAACCAAAAACTGCACTGCAGTCTGCAGATATGATTATGCGCCATATTATTGAAACAATTTGGTAGAATTTGCACAGGCTTCACTAAAGCCGTAGCCAGGAATTATATGTGAGGGGGGTAGCCTTCCAGGGGGTCTGGGGGGTTAGCTTAGGTAAGTGGAGGGTCCGAGGGTCCTCTCCCGGAAATTAAAAAAAAATGTTTACCTTTACTGCACGAGGCAGAATCTTATATGCCCGTCCTTCCGGCGCAGTAATTCCGTGAAAGTCAGACCGTCTGCAGTGCTGACTCAATTACTAATCTGAAAGATCAGCTTGCGACATATGGCCACAGAGTACAGAATAGACTCTGCTCTGCGTTTACCGGAATGAGTATGGTGCGCTCAGAAAGTGAAAATACAGTTTCTACATTTACACACTGTTTTTCTCTTCACCAATATGATCGAGTTTTAACACTGTTTTAATAGTTTTTCATGATTTATGCTTAACCAATGATCAGTATTTTAAATGTTTTCAAGATTTCGATGGGGGGGGGGGGTTCCAACGGCCTTTGGCCTCACCCCCCTCACCCTAGCTCGGCCTCGCTCCACAGCACAACACAATGATTATGCATAGGCCTAAGTTTGGATCAGATACAACAGATAGAAAATGATTGTTGAAAAAATTATGATTTAAGGGTCACGATTGAATAAAAAAAACTCTTTTTGGAGCTATAAACCTTCTACGGACATTTTTTTAGGTGGCTAGCTTTTTCTTTTCTTATTCTGCCTGTCTCCATGGGTCTAGGACCTGTGCGAAGAGCTAATAGACAGAATAAGAGAGCGAACTGGTACAGTACAAGGTAAAAAGTACTGACAAAAAGTCAAGGGTCTGGCCGGGGCTCGAACCTGGGACGTTCTGCTCGACACAGGTCCGGAAGCGACGACCTAACCAACTGAATCACCAGCTCGCTCAAACAATAAGAATCAAGAAAAAACCGCGTTCTAAGAAAGTTTGTTTTCCTTTGAAAACATTGTAGTATAGACAGCAATGATTGCTTGCTGGTCAACTTCGCCCATAAGTTTTGCATTACGGAACTCTTTGATTGGCCACCGCTTTGTTATTATTGGTCAATTAAAATACTAAAAATATGAATATCATATAATTTCTTACCAGCTTTCGATTTGTTTCTCCAAATATTTAGCCGTTCAATATTCATATTGTCCTTTGATGTTTAAAATGGCTGCCATTTTGAAACGGCTCGAACGATTTTGGCCGTTAACGAACTCGTCCAAAAACACATGTGCCAAATTTAATTAAAACCTATCCATGGTCCAGGCGTTTGATCGTTAGAGGGGATATATATATACTGACAGACACACACACACACACAAACGGACATTTTTCTTTTTTATCCCTTAATTTACAGGATTTCGCTTGCTCATCCAGTAAGGATAAGTGAAAACCAAAGTGGAAAGGGGGTCTGGTGCGAACGATCGTGGTCGTTATACCCACCCGTCACTCATTCCACCCCATTACATGTCCCTTTCTACTTTTAGCTGGACCAGTCCCAAACAACCCACTGGGAAGCATAATTTCAAAAATAGTACTTTGTGGTTGAACTTTTGTTCGTTTCGGTCAAACACTACTTCTGTTAAAGGTTTTCGGTTAAGAGAGGTTTTACTAAAGAAGTTTTATGATTAAACAACTCACATTATTGTAGGTGAATAAATGATAAGGGTATTAGGAAATAGGGTGGGGGAGTGGTGCTTTCAGGCATCTTCGGTCAATTGCTGCATACGGGAAGTACGACTTCGGGTGTACTCGGCCAATACCACGGAAACTAGTTCTGTGGTCAATACCTTTCAACCATTAATTCAAATATCGTTAATCGTTCCATAAAGTAGGTGCAACTCCTGGAAATATAAATGGGGCCAGGTCCCGGACCGATATTGCGAGTGCGGGACTGATACGCAGACAATGAGTCACATAGTCAATGATTGCCCTTTACGTGCTATACCATATATAGGGGGACTAGCTCGTCAACACGAACTTGATGAAGTGGTGCTTTCGTGGATTATACAGCTGGATTTAGATATTTGGAGACCGATATGATGACATGTATCGTATCCTATTATTTACTGTATTTTTTACGAATATTTTTATTCCCTATTTATTAATTTTATTCGGTAACACAGGCATTTTTTTTTTTTTTTACTATAAGTTTATTTAATTATATTATTTGAACAGTATGGTAACTGACATAGGAAAACCTAGATAAATGCTAGATAAATACCGAGAACTAAAGCCGGTTGGGGGAAGGGCTCTCGAGTCGGGTCGTAACACTTCGGCCCAGTAACATTTCGGCCCGAATTCCTCAGATGTGGCCTGCGGTCCAACTCTCTACCTGCTCACTAGTAACACTTCGTCCCAAAAAATATTTGACAGGTCTTCACTAACTATTTGGGAGGATAGTATTTCATTGCATTTGTGAAATTTTCACTAAACTAACCAATTTCCACATAACTAGAAAGGTTTGGTTAGGTTATTTTAGGTGGTTGCAAAGTATACAGGTCATGGGCCTCTTACTACCTGAACTGCGTTCCTTAACCCTTGTCAATTTTTCGTCGGGCCGAAATGTTACTCCATTAGCTTATTTAATTAACTGTAAAAGCGAGTGGGACGAAGTGTTACTTTTTTTCTAAGAAATTTTAGTTTGGCCGAAATGTTACTGGGCCGAAGTGTTACTACACCAGCCGTGTAGCGAGGTTTTGCTTGCAATACTCGGGTGACTCGAGTATTGCGAGCAAAACCTCGCTACACGGCTCACACTCCACAGGTCTACTATTTTTTATAATTGTATTCGTATGACCTTGAAAACTAGTCCAAATAATTTTAAACAAACATATCAAATGAACTGCAATACACAAAGTACACTAACGAGTACACTAGTATTGTATGTAAAAATACTAGATTTATAATATTTCTGATAATTGCTTATTTTAGTATGGAGTACTGAAGATCAACAAAAGTCTTAAAACCCTTTGACCGCCAAGGGCCGATATAATCGGCTTTTACAGCTCAAAAGTTGTCTGAATACCGTCATAGGCCGACGTGATCGGCTCCGGCAGTTTTTCTGAACAGCGCCACGGCCGTTATAATCGGCTTTTAGTATTTTGTTTATTTAGTCACTTTTATTTCCTAAACCTGTATGTTTTCTAAACTTATAAAGAGGATAAGATTTGGCCTTTCATATTGTAACATGTTTTTAGTTTACGTCTATCTTAAAAGTTTGTATAGCTGTGAAAAATAAATACATGTATGAATAGGGAATAAATAAATACGATACATTTTTTATTGTTTAAGGAAATAATTAAATCTTGGTACTAAAAGTCAATTACATAATAAACTAGCTGACCCGTACGGCGTTGCCCGTGGTGGTTGGTATTTTCAGTCTTTTTAACGTAATTGTATTTGTTCAGTCAGTGAGTGGTATTTGGCTTATATATATATATAGATCTTAAATAATAAAAGCACTGTTGTCATAATAATAAAAGATCTGAAATTATGATTTTAGTAACTTTGATCCCCCCAAACCCCTCCTAAAATTTTGAAATTTTGCATACCTTTCTTAGTGAGCACCTATGGCCCTAGAGGAAGCTACATACCAAATTGCATTCCAAACCTTTCGGTAGTTTTGAAGAAATCGTGATTGAATAACTTTGATCCCCCCAAACCCCCCTAAAATTTCGATTTTTTTTTTTAAACCCTTTCTTATTAGTACCTACGGCCCTAGAGGAAGCTACATACCAAATTTCATTCCAATCCATTCCGTAGTTTTAGAAATATCGTGATTTAGTAACTTTGACCCCCAAACCGCCCCTCTAAGATTTCGAATTTTTTGAAACCCTTTCTTATCAGCCTCTACGGCCCTATAGGAAGTTACATGCCAAATTTCATTCTAATCCGTTCAGTAGTTTTAGAGAAATCGTGATTTAGTAACTTTGACCCCCTCCCCCCTAAGATTTTTTGAAACCCTTTCTTAGCGAGCGTCTATGGCCCTAGAGGAAGCTACATACCAAATTTCATTCCAATCTGTTCGGTAATTTTGGAGAAATCGTGATTTAGTAATTTTTACCCCCCAAACCCCCCTAAAATTTCCAATTTTTTAAAAACCCTTTTTAGTGAACACTTATGGCCCTAGAGGAAGCTACATACCGGATTTCAATCCGTTTGGTAGTTTTTGAGAAATCGTGATGAGTGAGTGAGTGAGTGAGTGGTATTTCACTTTTATGTTCGACATACTGCTAGTGCGCCGTACGTAGTGTTTTCTCTACAACTGTAGACACTACTATATTTATTTAGGATTACCATATGGGAAACTCCAAAAAAAGCAGGCTCTGATCCGAGTGCTTACCGGGGGATCCGGGGAAATTGAGGAATTATGGAATTTAGGAAAATTAGGAATGCTAATAAACAATGTTTTTTTAAAAGTTATTATTAGTACATTCGTACCAATGTAGTTTAAATTTTAAAAGTTCCTAGTTACTAATTTCCAAGATGGTTATTTTTTAAAAAAAAGGAAGGGCATTATGTTTGAAAATATACAATCTGGTTTCTTTGGAGTTCAAACAAGGAGTTTAAATTAAAGAAAACCACACAGCTAAGTTCATTTAGCCATTCAGAAATACTTTTTACCCCAGGTAATTATGAAAGATGCCTAAGAAAATACTATCAAAAACACTTTTAAAAGTTAATAGTTTCTTAAAATGTCTCTTTATGTAGGTTTGGCATCGGCAGCCAAAAGGTCCGAGGTATACACCAGTTCGACTTGACAACATTGCCGGCAGCTAAATGTACCCATACCAAACTGATATGGCAGCCAATAGGGACCTATATCCACGCTGCGCCGAATAGCCGCAAGCTGCTTCCAAATAGCACCAATATTGAAATATGATCCTAAAGGAGTCATAAATTAATAAAAATATAATCTAGTGATCCGTAAAAGGTAACAATCAATTTGTCAAGTTAAAATATTGATATACTCTTCTCTAAAGGGTAGCATCCAAATGGCTTACTTTTAGACGGCGCCCGCCAAATTGATAGGTGTATTTATATATATTTATCTTTTATTATATATCTTTTAATTATTTGCCTTAAAAAACTCATCTTGCCTACATATACCCACAATTTCGACTAAGAGGTTATTACTATTATTCTTTATTAGAGAAGACAAAATTACTGGAGGCAAAACAATATTGTAAAAATTGTATCCATTAGAGATATTGGGAATTTTTTATCGATTCTTTGGCCTAAAAACCTGGGGTTATAGTGTCAAAATACAAATTCTGTAAATTTTCTCAGATACTTTTATAAAAATAGGCTATACTAGATTTATCCGCCCCTGCTCGTATGCTCACCAGCCTCTGCAGCTTCCCCTCTTCCTTTTTCCATTCGCAGCGAAGCAAATATAAACAGATTATTGCGTACTGGATTAGAGGAACTTGGATTGTGGTGACCTGGATCATGATCATGGCGCATGGCCCTACCTATCCATGCGTATAGGTAGGGCTAGAGTTTTTGCGTAAATAACATAATTTTTGTATAGGCTATAATAGAAAGAAAAGATTTCATTGTGGAAAGGTCCCGAATCACTGATATATAATAAGTTAATAATAAAATACTACCTTTTATGTCCGTCAAGTGATCCACTGAATGCGAAAAAACACACTACCGCGGTTTCAGATGAATATCACTCATCCATCTTCAGGTGAAATTATCACTCCTATGAGGTCGTCATGAACATTAAACAACTGTTAAACATATAACAGTACAAACAACAAAAACACACAAACAACGTATACATTTACACAATTTTGAACACTTGTCTCATGTAGTCATCACGGATGCCGAATCAGAACTAAGTTCAAGCTCCCCTCCAAACATCGGTGATAATCCCCACTCCTATATAAAGCCATTTGGTACTTTCAATGCAGTGTCAAATATTATGTTGGAATTAAACAATAACTTATCATTTAGGACATTATGCGGTTCCATTTTTACTGCCTTGTAAATCTCAAATTCTTCAAATCCACACACTCATGCATTTACTTTTATCACAACATTTTAATACCTTCATGTTAGTTTGTAAGTCCGTGTGTTTATGATCGGAGTCAATTAAGTGGGCAGCAAAATTAGATGTTATTGAAGTAGGTTTAGATTTCGGCAAATGTTCCTCGAATCTCTTCCCAAATGAACGATCGGTTTGTCCTATATACTATATAATATTTAGGACAGTCGTCACAATTTAATTTGTAAACTCCAGTACACTCAGCTAAGTTTTTGATACAAACTTTATGTTGTAATATTGTCTGTAATTTATTGTTTGTGGAGTAAGTTAAGGTGGCATTGTTTTTAGCTAATTCATTGTGCAAAGTTTGATTCAAAAAATTGCAAAACTCTGTGGAGATAAACTTCTTCTTTTTTGTATCATTGTTTAGCAATGCAGGCATTATTATATTGTTTTTCTTCTTGTTCCTGTGTTTATGAACTATACTATCAATTATGGAACTAGTATAACCATTTGACACCGCTATATGTTTTAATATTGACACCTCACTATCAAAGTCTTCTGCGGAAAGAGGAAGTGGCAAAAGCCTATGTACAAAGCTGTGATATGCAGCTCTCTTGTGTTGTGTGGGATGATGGGAGTCGTTATGTATAGTCTGGTCTGTGGTGGTTGGCTTCCTGTATATTTTAAATGAAAACATGTCTGAAATCCTAGAAATGGTGATATCCAGGTAATTTAGGCATTTATTTGTTTCGATTTCAAGAGTGAATTTTAATTTAACATCTAATCCATTCAGGTAGTTGTTAAAGCACATACGGATAAAGCAGTGTTTTGTTTAGTTTAATTCTTGTACCTATGTGCTTCACTCTAGCAGTGTTACTTGAATAACATTTCATGAAGCTCCCGCAAGTTGTACTAAATTGCTAAATCATTGGAAGCACACTTGTAAAGCAAATTTTTGTGTATTTAATAATCGAATTTGTTCTAATCGCTTTATGGACAATCAATGTGATTTAAGGAAGGTATTAAGATTTTTGAAACCTAAAATATTGCAGAAATATACACCCGTGTCCCATTATAAAATACTATCCTTTTAGTAGCTTGGAAGAAACACAAAATAGTGAAAAGTGAATTGATTAGGCAGGGCGCAAACCTAGGTAGCAAACGTAGCAAATCAGTTCTACATGGAGCAATTTAATAATATGTTTCCTCTGTCCAATGTGGAGCATGACTTAATTGTTCATATAAGAACTGTTAGCTCGTTCTTATAAGAGTTGAAAACTCATCCGGACAAGTTTTATAATTATTGCCGAATGAGTGTAACATGTTTTGCAGTGTTGTTATGACGTATTGGCGATGAAATAAAAAAAGACACATTTAAGAAAGAGTATAACTGCTCAGGAAAGACTTTTCTTGTTATGTCGTAAAACTCAAGCCTTGACTCAACTAATACTAAAAAGTTTACCAACGTATATAAGCTCTGTGCCATCATCCATCAAACTCTCATTCTTCACTGCTTATAATATAACTTATAAGTATTATATAAGTAATTATAATATAACTTCGCAATTAACTTCACAAAACACAAACTAAATCCGTCAGGCAGACATTTCACCTATGCGCAGATCGAAACGTTCCCTAAATTTTGGCGCGCAACGAAGATAAGTTGGTTTACTTCAATCACTGCTCCAAGTGCCGCGCAGCGTTATGCGTTTATTTTATCATACAATATCAATGTCACATTTTAACCACAGTCACAATACGCATCTACATTTTGCACACCAAGTTTGAATTTTTTCATTACACAATAAATAAACGGTACCAGAAACTGACACATACTTTCTCACAAACATATTTAAATTATTAAACAGCTTCACTGTGACGTCATAATTGTATTAAAGTAGGAGAGTGGATACATTAAAGTAGGAGAGTATCTAATAAATACTATTATTATTATTATTAAAAGTATTCGATCGATTTCGAACAAATTTGCACCAAACATGTCAATTAGGCCTGTTATATAGATGCATAAAAAAGGGTTTAAACATTTTTGAAAAACAACCCTCTTTTTGGCCAAAAAACCCCAAAAATCAGTTACTATTGTTATTATTATTAGCTAAACGAAAATTTTTAGAAAGATACGGTTTTTTGTATATGGTAGTGTACATTAAGGGCTACAAATAATCCAAATTTTATCAAAATCGTTAGAGCCACATTTTATAAAAAAATAATAACTGACTTTTTGGGGGTTTTTGGCCAAAAAAGGAGGTTGTTTTTTTAAACATTTTAAAAACCTTTTTCGTGCATCTATACAGGCCTAATTGTTTGGTGCAAATTTGATATAAATCGATCGAATAGTTTTCTCTCTAGCTTTGTATACATACAGACATAATAGACATTTTGTAAAAACCACTTTTTTGGACTCAGGGGGTCCCAAAACGGATATTTCCACAAAAATCTCAACATCGATTTTTTTTGCGATCACTATACTTTCTCTATAGTGAGAAAGTAAAAATTAATTATAAAAAATAAATCGCAAGCCGGATGCGCAATTTTATAAAGAATGTTTAGTTTTTGTCTCACCACGCCATTACAAAAATAGATTTATAAAATGGTTTTAAATGAGGAAATGACCAAGCGTTTAGCTGCAAGAAACTCCACTGTTTGGATATCGTTATAGGGTGAAGCGCTGGAGTCGCCCAAGGCCGACTCTACTAGTAGTAGTAGAGTCGGCCTTGAGTCGCCGCTTGCTTTCTCTTATTTATAGTTGGGTATCCTATTATTAGACTCAATATAACGGACTACTTATTGCTTTCTTTCTACTATAAACTTAAATATTGACTAATTATTGCAGTATATTTGATGACGCTTTTACTGTAAGTTTCGTCTAGTTATAAAATTCATGCGACAAGTTTACGTTTAAACAAATTAGTTAGGTTTGTTCTCTTTCTAAACAAATATCTTTCAGATCGTCATCACTTTACAAACATATTCAAGGTTAACTTGTTTTGACGTATTGTGGTTCGTCATTCTACATTGCAAGAAAAGGTATAGAGGGAAATGGAAGGAACACAATTTTTGACTTTGGGACATTGTTTGGATTAGTTAGGAGGTAAACAAAGAAATGTTTCCTCACGTTTTTTGCCTTATTTTGGTAGCTAACTTTTCAGTCCTACGAAAATGTTATAAAGAAGGAAGTTGTAGAGCATTAAAACCTACAATCTTGCCTACAATCTAAAGTGCTCTGAACTGTGTCTGTGTGGAGGAAACAAAGATATGTTTGACAACTGTAATGACTATACAAACCATGAAGATTCATCTGGGGATTTAAATGGTGATGATAATTTGTATTCAAGAAAATAATTTAATCTTAATAATATTTGTTTATATCAATACATAATAGATTGGAAAATCTTATACAACCACTACAAGGTCTTACTACAAATTTATTATATATGATGGAGTTAGATATGCTTCATACATAACAATATAATATCATTATCATTTTTTCATTAATGTAAATCAATAATTAATGTTTGTGCGACAAAATCATTTACATTGATTTGAATAAAAACCCCGAACCTCAAAACAAGGAATAAAAACAATAACTAAACAACTAAACACTCTGAGAGTAGTGTTAAAACCCTCTGAGGATGATGGCCATGTCATCGAAATGTACATAAGGGTAACGCATTAATAAAAATAATTTACAATTTAATTGTTTAGTTATTGTTTTTATTCCTTGTTTTGTGGTTCGGGGTTTTTATTGAAATCAGTGTGATTTTATCGCCACAGTGCTCTTTTATTTGTTTAATCACTTACATGTATAGTAAACAATTTCATTGTATTATTAAATGCATGCTTGTATTATTAAAGTTATTGTGAGTAAATAACAGAATCATTTGACCTTGAAAAATGTTCTAAATGGTTTTTTTTACAAACATCAATGGCTGTGGTTTGGATTCCACGTAAAACTGTAGGTTTCTTGTCTTCATTAGCCCATAACTCTCAAACGGTAAAAGATATTAAACAAATTTTTAGTGACCAAACTTGTTCTTCTGCTCAAGCAAAACAAAACATGCTATGCACATTTTGCGTATGAGTACTTTAGAAGGAGTTATTCCTCATGTTTTGAATACATGTCACATATGGCGGCCATCTTTGATTTATGACGTCATAAAAACCAAACAGTGCAAATTGAAAGTAAACACTTGGTACCACACTATTATGTAGCATATAATAAAGAGATTCCACATAGTCGCATCTTCCATTAAAAAAAATCCCACGGAATATATTATGCTCCTGGACTAGTATACCTTGAAAACATAATCAGTAAGCCAATGGGTATAATCAGCAGGAAACACTATTTCGACGACACCTTGAGTTTTGTCTTGACGACCTATATTTTTCCTATGTCTTTGAAATTAGGTGTTTTAAGCCATTACTGAACTATCTACTCCAAATGTTGAGGTAGTTATTGGGTCTGACAGATTGAGCGCGAAATATGAAAACAAGCATGAATACATGGTTATGTAATGTTTTTAATAGCTCGTAAAGGCGATTCAGCTTGGCCTAGAAAGTTCAATGAAAGGTCAAATCACATCATTTTCACCAAATAATTTGATTTTGAAGCAAAATTTACCTTTTTCAAATTTTAAAGAGTTTTTTTAAGTGAACAAATACATAGCAACTATGTTTACCGTTGGTATAGCACGGTAGTTTTTTCTTGGTATTCATCAAATCGCGTTTTTTCTTGGAGTTTTGCTGGATCGAGTGTAGCTAGGCCCCCGATTTACAAATAGGCCAACTGGTCGTTTGCCCAGAGCGTCAGTGTTTGAGGCGCATTAAACTGCAACAAGCATTTATTAAATTAAAACATCTGGTGTGCACATCATACAACTTTCCTTACCAAAATAGATGCTGTATCAATTATCAAATTTCTCGAGCGAGAGATTGATGATACCATTTTCGAGTTAATAGGAGTATCCGTTTCGAAAAAAGCGGTACTAACTTCAAAACGGTTAATCCCACGGACCTGATTTTGGTCTCAATCGATTTCTAACCTCACAAAATGTCAAATTTGATACCAAATACGGCTAGTTTAAAAAAAGACATTTTTACCCTTTTTGGGGGCAATTTTTGAAAAAATGGAAAAAGTTGAGTGGGGTATCGTTTTTGACATTATTTTGGACGCTGAATCGAATGAGGCCATTTTCAAGTCGATAGGAGCAGCCATTTCAGAGATAAAAACAAAATAACTTGGTTTTTGTAATAACTTTTTTCAACGAATTTTTAACGGTCTTTCGCGTACATAGGGTGTTAAGGGGGTCGGAGTAGAGTATGTTAGCAAAGTTTAATCAAAATCGTTTGAGGGAATTTGGAGTAAATACCAAAAATGTGCTAAAAACTGCTCCCACGGTAAGACACCACCTCCGATTTGCTTCAAATTTACATGGGTTTAATTGTTTACATGTTTGAAGATATCCTGTAAATTTCAGTTCGATCCGTCCAGCCGTTTGCCCTGTGCACTCCGGACACACACACAGACACACAGACAGACCAATTGCCAAAAATGCATTTTTTGGACTCAGGGGGCCTTGAAACGTAAAGATATTATGAAAACTCGACATCGAATTTTTGGGTCGATCGCAATACTTACCTTACCTAGTATAGGGTAAGGAAAGTAAAAAATACAAACAGTTTGAGTCTTTAAACAAACTTAGTATTAAGTTGCATAGTGTGATGTTTTTCAACTAATAATAAAACAGCTTAGAAATGAAAAAGAAGGGGGATGGCTAGAGATTGTCTGCTCAGATCCTGGCTGTAGGTATTCATAGAATTTTAATTTGTATTTTGTCTTGAACAGAAATAGTTTATAAATTTACTTTAGGAATATTTTATATAGGCTACTAAGCACTAATATTACGGATTATTTAAAAATCAGCACAAATAAAAATAAATTTATAAATGCCTTCAGTATAAGTGAAACAGTGTGACTAGTCAATAGATTATCGAAATGACAATGGTTAAATTTCGGCAAGCCCTATCACGGGCTAATTGCCTTACTAACGATTAGAAAACGTTAAGTTAAATTCGTTTTTAGCATAATGCGCAATAGAGACTAGTGGGAAGTGCAACTGAATCAGCAATGACGTATCATTGTACTTCACTCAAGAGGCCCGCAGTTATGAGAATCATATTCATTTGAAACTTTTTTTGTAATAACTCAATATTTAATAGTTGTTGTTTTTTAACTTCCCGCTACCAATAAAGGAAAGTTATTGATTTCGGTCCGATTTTCGAAAGTCGAGTTTTCATTAAATCTCCACGTTTTGAGGTCCCAGGAAGCCATTCTGACTATTTCCGCCGAGATGTCCGACCGTGTGTGTGTGTGTGGGTGTGTGTGTGCGTGTGGGTGCGTGTGTGTGTGTGTGTGTGTGTGTGTGTGCAGGTGTGTGTGTGTGTGTGTGTGTGTGGATGTATGTGTGTAAATAAATTTTTGTCGTACAGTTTCTCAAAAACGAATCAACCTATTGAATTCTACGACATGTCATTCGAAAGAGTGTATCAAAACTTAGATCTGATTAGATTTTAGAGTTAATCCATCGAGCCAATCCGAAGAAATTTAAAAAAATAACCTAAATTTTTTTTTGAATTTTTAGGTTTTTTAAAAATAACTTTAAAGCGTGCGAAAAAATCATAATAAAACCATGTATACATTTTTTGTGCTTAAAAAACTGCGTCGACTGCTTTTTTGAAAATGAAAATCGGACGACGCATTCAAAAGTTATCGTTGTTTAAACATTCACAAATTTTCGTTTTTTGGTATTCTTTTAACATATCTTCCAGATTTCTCAACCAATCAATATAAACCTGTACATTTTCTTTTTGTGCTTTAAAAACTGCGTAGAATGCTTTTTTTAAATGAAAATCGAACGACGCATTAAAAAGTTATCGTTCTTTAAAAATTCACAAATTTTCGTTTTTTGGTATTTTAACAAATAAACTCATTTTTAAGCGTTTAAAATTCAAACTAAGCGGGAAGTTATAGGGTTGGCCTGCACGGTCAACCAATTTCCAGATTTTTTTTTATAATTTTGTTTGGGAGATTTAAGACCTTGAAGTCCCATATGAGGAATCGTCCTGACGTCAGTTTGCTAAAATTCAAATACGGTACAAACTTTTCTAAGGTAAAAAATAAAATTTACCTACACAAAATTTCACAAAAACTGTAAAGAAATTGACCAAATAGTTCAAATTAAACAGTTTTGGAACATACAGTTATATATTAGAATATAGTTTCGTAAAATTTGAAATTACATATTTTCTCTAGGTAAACGAACGAGTAGTTTTATATTACTTGTTTCATTTAGTTCACAAATAAAAATATCACACACAAAAATTCATAAATTGAACGTAACAAATATTATTTACAAATTAACTGTTACCAAATTACAAACATATAACAATGAATATTTATTGTTTTAGGGGTTGTTTCAACACTTAGATCTAAATTAATTTTAGCCTATGTTACTCAGGGATAGTGCAGCTTTTTATTAGTAAAACTATTTTTTAATCGGTTCAATAGTTCCAGACATTACTACATGTACTCAATTTGTATCAATTTTTTTAGAGAGCTTTCTTGGCGTTCTTATTTTTTAACAGGAATTGTTTTTTTGGGGATTTAATCTTACATAAGTAAAGTAGACAGGTTAATAATTACATTTAATAATTTTAAAATGTTTATCCTTATAAACTTAACACACATTTTAAATGGATTCCTGAATTTAATACGTTTGTATAATTTTAAACTGTTTTTTTACACATTTTTTTGTTAATACAAAATCATCGTTTAATTCGGATTAAGAGTTCCGAAATTTAACATGTCTAATAGTAGGTGATTTACTTATTTATATTTGCAGTTTCTATTAAAAACAACATAGCGATTGCTTTTATGCCAATCAGTACAACACTACTAAATATTAAACACAGTTTCTGTTCAGTATTAAACTATGCAACTGCTTGGAATAAAACTGAGTACACGAAATGAAGTTTAGCGAAATTCGTTGCAAATTAATTTCACTAAAACCGATTTAAACTAAAAAGGTTTAATCCTCTAATGAAAAATGTTTGTAATACTGAATTTATCTTTCAATACATTTAAATATAATTTCTAAAATTATATTATCTTGTATGGTAATAGTACCTATGTACCTATACTCCAGATTTGTTAGTATATAGATAGTCTAAGCTATTATTTAAAACAAAATATAGACTTTCTATCAACTTACAAACTTACAGACGTTTTTTATCAAAAACTAATAGAAAATACAAGATAATTAAATTTTGATCTTGGAACTGAATTTAATTAAAATCGATTGAGCAATAAAACACATAAAATAGATGACAGGTTTTTAAGAGGGGATGGTAAGTACAGTTATTTTTCTATAACCTCTATATTTATCTCATGCTCATGTAACCGAAATGAAGTGACCGCTAACTAAAAATATAGATGTTTTGTATAGTTATTTAATAACCACTTCCAAAACAATAAGTAGAGGATTGTGTGTAGGATTTTTTAATATTTGTTCAGTAGTTTCCGAAAATAACGAACCTTAAAGTTAAGATCACTTTAAACACTTTTTTCAGATAAATATTATATGCAAATTTGTTAATGTGAGGTAAGAATAACGAAGATGTACTGGGTGATTTTTTCGAAAACTTAACAGCTCAGTTATTTTAAAATACTAAACGAGAGTTCAAAATCCGATCTCTGGAAAGTTATTCACCGGATAACGTTCTTTGGGGAACCTTATAAAACAAATTTTCAAAATTCCAAAAACTCGCCCTCCTCCTACCACCCTATCTTAAAAATTTGTAATGGACACCTATGGCTTGTGATACAACAAATTGAAGCCTTTGAAACCATGAATATCTGTGGGAAGAACATAAAAATAGGCTTACGCATTCGTTCGATTCGCTCAAAAATGTTATACTGTAAGTTATTTTTATAGTTTTATGTTATTTAAAACTCGGAAAGAGATATCCAAAGTCTGTTTTCGGGACAGTTATACATCTATTATGAGAACCTTAGAAAAATTATTTGGAAAATGACCCCAACCTCACTCTTATTACCCCATGTCAACAATTTGTAATGAACACATTTCTTGTAACATGAATTTCTGAGGAAGTTTTAATAGGTTTAAAAATAAGGAATTTGGTCAAAGCTCCTTACTAGTCTCACATTTCATATAAATAATCAAAGTAATTTAGCTTCCAAACTTGTAGATTCGTCAATTATGATTGAAATTTTCCAGAAATGTCTAAAGCCAGTCGAATTATTCTTTTTTTTTCATTTCTTCTGAAACTTGACTTAAATTTCTTCTGTGGCACTAAATTTGGAATGCAATCTAACACATATACCCACGCCATTAGCATTAGCTAAAAATGATCCGAAATGGCTTATCATTTTTCGCTAGGTAGTATGATAACCTTAAGATTATCGTAGTCGATTTCAAGTGAGATGAGGTGATGTTGTCATAAACGGATTCAACGATTCTGATTTCGTCGTTGCAGTTATGTTCACTGCCGATTGACTTCATGACTTGCCGATTGTTTACGTAAAAATATGTTTTTTCTCAAAGAAGTTACAGCAAAAGAACAACATTCTTTTGAAATCGCAGTGCACTCCTTTTTAAAGGCATCCACAGACAGACGCGACACAGGCTCGGGACAAACCGAGCGATATTGAGCTCGGGAAAATATCGCTAGTTTACCGAACTGAACATTCACACACGCGCTGCACGCAGACGCTCGGGATTCGGTAAAACCATCCTGTCACTGTTTGTTGTGTGTGTACCGTACTGCTTCTCAATATGGCGAACGCAGAACAAATCATCAATTTTGTTAAAGAACACAGTTTGCTGTTTGTCTATAGCCATCCATTATATAAGGATACCAGAGCGAAGGATAAAAAGTGGAAGGAGCTAGGAGAACAACTGGATAAAGATAGTAAGTATACATTTATGGGATATTTATTTGATACAACAGTAGATAGTTAATCAGTGTCGGTGCCTCGCCTTTAACTTTTTAATACTACAATTGTGTGTTATTTAAAAGTTATAAATATACATAGAATATTAAAGTTATTATACTTTTAAAAACAAAATTGCCTACTAATGTTACAGGGTATACAATGTACTACCATAGTATATTACAGGTTGTGTTGACTAACGTTACCTAACCTAACCTAACCTTAATTACTGCATACAGAATGAAGCTCAAGCATTGGTTTAAGAATCACGAAATTGGTTCCTCAGCAATAAGGTTTTCACTAAAATATTGAACAAACCTTTCTCTTATTTCATAGCTAATGTTTGAAGACCTGTGAAGATGTGTTGTTTGAATACATGTCATCTCCCCTTGTTGCGGTTCCAGTTGATTAAGTACATCAGTATATTTTTCATCGCAATTCTCTAAACGTAAAATATTGTGAAGCAAACACGCAGCTGAGACAATAAATTTAATATTACTGACTTTCATTTCTATTGGCCTCAAAAATAGTCTCCATTTCGTGGTTAACAATCCGAAAGCATTTTCGACAACTCTACGGGTTCGGCATAGGCCTTTATTATATGTTTCTTTCAAATTGTCGTTTTTTGATTGTGCATAAGGAAACGGTCTCATTAAATATGGTTTGAGACCAAAGGCTTCGTCACCAATAATGACGTGAGGTGACGGTTTAGTTTGACCCGGTAGTACTTCATCAGGAGGAAGCCCGAACTGTTGTTGTTCGAGTAGCTTCCCAAACTCAGATTCCTCGAAAATTCCTCCATCACTATTTCTTCCGTATGCTCCAACATCTATGCATAGGAATTCGTATTCCGGACCAACAATTGCCAGTAAAACAATTGAGTGACGTTTAAGGTAATTGAAATAACAGGAACCTGCATTGTCGGGACATTTTATTAAAATGTGCTTTCCGTCAATGGACCCAACACAATTGGGAAAGCCCCATCTTTCCAGAAAACGGTCAGCACAGTTCTTCCACAGAGAGGTTGTTGGTTGTGGCATATATCTACATTTCATATTATTCCATATAGCAACACATACTTCAAGCACAATCTCACTGACTGTTGAAAACCCTACTCTAAAGGAATGTCCAATGGTAGAAAACGAGTCTCCGGATGCCAAATACCTGAAAAGAAAAATACATACAATGTCAATTCATTTTCGTTTTCAATGTAAATTCATTTTCATTTTCAATGTCGATTCATTTTGATATAAGTGTATTATACTAATTTGTTTTTTTCAGCTGAAACACTAAAACGTCAATGGAAGAACTTGAAGGATTCTTACTCAAGGTATTTGAAAGCCCAAAAAACTACAACTGGTCAGGCAGCATCCAAATATCAGCATTGGCAGTGGGCAAAGCAAATGGAATTTTTGAAGCCACATCTTGCTTTTGCTGACACGATAACAAATGTTGGTAGCTGTAGTTCACAGTCACAAAGCATTTTACGTGAGCATGAGCAGCAATCTTGTAGTGAAGATCAGGAACGAAACTCACCAACAGAACCAGACATGCATATTCCAAAGGATACATCCGCAACATATGGCCATGCTGAGGTGTCCGCTACTGTCACTGCACCTCATAATGGAGATGGAGCAAAGAAAAGGCCTACTGAAAATTTGCGACGCAAAAGTCCTGCCATCGTTACGCAGTTATCAGAACAAAAGAGGCGCAAACTAGTGTCACCAACTTCAAATGTTGAGAAAGTAATGGGATTCCTTGAAAAAAGACATGAAATGGATTCAGTAGACCACCTTTTTCTGTCTTGGGCGCACACCACAAAAACCTTCTCACCACGGCGGCTTCTAGACACAAAAATGAAGATTTCTAATATTATGCTGCAGCAAGAGCAAGCTCAACTTGACGAAGACTTTAATGACCCATTCTCTACGCACTCATCAGTACTTTCCATCGATACATCGCAATCTACTTCAATGTCACCAGCAAATAAGTGTCATTATGTTTCTCCATCGTGTACGGGTTTTGACAATCTTTCTCTTGAAGGAACTGAAACTGCTACGGTTATCGACAATCTTTCCCCGCAAGGACCTCAAGCTACTCCGGTTGAACCAGGAGAATACGGTTCCGAGGGTGGCGGCATATCATCTTTTTTTCATAACTTTTCATAAATTCATAAAGAGTCTGACAAATCAAGTTTTTTATAACAATTTCAAATTTTTTACTTAGTTTATTATGAAGAAAATTTGTTAAGTAGTAATTATATTATAAAATTCAATTCAATTATTAAACAGAATTCAACATTGTTTTTCATATGTCCTGGAGACAGATATTATTTGATATCTGTACAAAAATAAATTAAATTGTGCTATTTATAAACCAATTGTTACCTTAAAGCGATAGCTATAGTCGCTCCTCAGGAGGAATTGGTCTTCGCCAGTTTGTTAACTGCTTAGTAATGTCATTTCTTATTGCCGTCAAAATCTTGTCAAAACTTTTAATAGGCATCCTGAAGTAGATAAAGAAGCGTTTTTCATCTTTCAATAGCTGGGGAACCAATGTGTAGAATTCTCCTTCTTCTTCTCTTAGTGTATTTATTACATGCGTCCAAATACGTGGTTTAATCCTATAAATAGAATAGCAAAATTATTTACTACATGACGTAAATAACATTATCAATCCATTAAAAACTATACAACGTTATTTTATACTAATTTAATATTCAAAACTTTCACAAATTAGGGCTACTGTAATCAAATAAAATATAGAATAAAAACAACTGATTACCCTGGATTTTTTATTTATAAAACTGACCGGTTTCGGCTATAAGGCCGTCATCGGAGTTTTTAAACAAAACCTCAATTATTATGTATCTATTTATAATTATAAATATATTATAACAAATTTAATAATTTTTATTGTTGTCATGCCACATAGAGGAATTTTTAGAGGAATGTTATACTATACTTAGGCCTACAATGGCTCATCATGTTCGTCCTCGTCCATAGCGAGCGAAAAAAGCAATGCTTCTTCTTGTAAACGCAGATCCATATTTAAAAAAATTGAACTAAATTATTAACTACACTGCATTCATGTGCGGTAAGAAGGTGTGCAATACTGATTCCCGCCCTGATTCCCGAGCGGTCTACCGAACAGATTCGTCCCGAGCCCTGTATCGCGTCTGTCTGTGGAGGCCTTAATAGCACCGTTATGGGGAACTTCCATGCATACCGTACAGCCTAATTCACCATTTTGGCTATCAAGCCAAGGAAACGAATCTTTCTTTCGAACCCACATTTCCCTACTCCATATAGAGGGCCAATTTGTTGGGCCTATATTACTGTCCGGTTCAATGTTTAATTCAATTTCGTTGTCAGCGCACATTTGCGTTTACTTACATTAGGCTGATCATTTGTGGCATCCACAGATAGGCTGGTGTCAGCATTCAATTTTTAGGTAGTTCACATGGTTCACTTTCTGAAGGTACCAAAACATTTAGAGTCTGGTTCCGATCTCACTTTTATGTTAATGAAAAGAGGACATTAATGTTTTTTTGAGTTTTCTCCATGGTAATAACCAGTTAAATATAAAGAGTACAGTTGTACCTTTAAAAAACTGTGTGCCACTTAAACCAACAAACTACTATAAGCTTATTTGAAAATCTCATTTAATAGCACAGTATATAGGAGGGGGGAGGGGTTCAGGTTACATTAATTGCAGCAAAAGATTTTTTCTAGGATCGTTTGGTATGGTGTGGGTATACTAAATCTAATTTTGCGACCTCGAAAGTGGGGGGGGGAAAGACAAATTTTATGGGCCGAAAAACCAGAAAATTTTCGGACTTTTCCAGTTTTTTGCTTAGACTCGAAAACGGTCCGTATTTTGTAAGCAATCGTATATTAGTAAATTAAAGAGGACAAAATTTCGCGTCGAATACAAAAACAAAATGCAAAATTGGTCTAGTAGTTCCAATTTTTATCGAGATCCAAAAAACAGAAAAATTTTCCAACTTTGCAAAAAAAAAAAATGGGTGAGCTTATGACCACACTTTGGAAGTGATAACTTCTATGACCGATTTATATTTTTATCAGTATTAATATAAGAGGAGAGTAAGGGTCAACAAATTACACAAGTCAATATATTGTCAAAAAATACTACATAATATTTTGAAATTACATAATTAATTATTCAAATAACAAATTATTCTTAACTTCTAAAAATTGTAAGTAATTTATAAAAAGTAATTTTATAAGTATATTTTCAGTTATCAGTAAATCTGCAGAATATTATATTTAACCCTTAACGGGTCAACATGGGTCTGACAGACCCGAGCGTTTTTTATTTTACGCGTAGTTCACTCCCCATTGCACACACGAGTTTGAAATTTTCTGGAGCTCCATTTGATCCACCCAAACCTGAAATGTAATTGTTTCCATTAAAAAAAATATATATAGCGGTTATGAAGAAAAGTTGTATTAGGGTCTGTCAGACTCACGTTGACCCTGTACGTAACTTTTTTTTAAAAACAGTGATTTTGTTTTTTCATCACAAACAAGCCAAAGATCTTCTTTATTCTGTTTTGATGGTAAGAAAACGTTAGTTTCACATGTACCAAGAAAAAACAAAAGTTGTTTTGGTACTGTCAACCATGCACAGAGACGATGCAGTGGAAGCTGAAACTGGGAAACCGGAAATTATCCCCTCATATAACATGACAAAAGGTGGTAGTGATACCTTTGATAAGCTGTGCAAGACCTACTCTACTACAAGGAAAACTGAGAGATGACCTTTGCGTATGTGGTACATGCTAAACCAATCGGCTATAAATGCTTTGGTACTGTATACTTTCTCAAATCCTGAGTGGAAGGAAGTTTCTGGTAACACAAGAAAGCAGTTTTTGAAGAATCTTGCTGTACAACTTTGCAAACACCAACTGCAGTCACGTATGAATATTCCTCAACTACACACTTTTGTGAAAAGTTCCATTAGTAAGGTTTTGAAACAAGACCCACACGACAACCAACCTGCAACCTCAGCTCAACTGCCCGCCCAACCTGCGAAGCGGAAGAGATGACACTTATGCAATAGTTCGAAAGACCGGAAGTCGAAGAATCACTGCAAAATGTGCAACCTGACACTCTGCAACGAGCACAGCGCCAATATTTGCAGTAAATTTGAAGAAAAGCTCTAAAAATCTTGTTTGTAAAATATGTATCTTTGACGAAAAATTGAAATTTGGATAGTACATTTTGATGACATATTTTGTAGTTAATTTAGAGTACCGGTACTATATTAAAAGTTCAAATGACAAAAACTGTTTTATTTAGTTAAATAGGTTACTTACTGATATACTGTCTATATACATTTTATTAAATAAAAAGCAATGAAGCTGTTTTTTAAAATAATTGTTTTGTTACATACACACAAAAAACTATTTTTTATGACTAATTTAGGGTTTTGTTCTCTCAACACCCAAAAAAGGAATATTAAAAACAAACTATTTCATTGTTTAGAAAACAATCAAAGCTGCAGTTTTATATAATAAAACTGTCAATAGTTCTGTTTAGCGGTTTTTGGGGATTTTTTTGTACCGGGTCTGTCAGACCCATGTTGACCTGATGAAGGACAAAAAAATATGATGATCTTTTAAGGGTTAGTATATTTTCTCACATTATACATTACACATTTTTATTCCATTTTAGCGTGTAATAGGACTATATCAAATTATAAATAAGCAATATGAAAATTGACGATATTCCATTTGTTTAATTCAAATTAGAGTAAAGTCTTTAGCTTTGACTAAAAAAATGTAAATTTCCTTAAGTTTTAAATTTCCTAAAGTTTATAAGAAATTGTAGAAACTTTAAAACAAATTAAATTGTTAATTATTTAACCCTAGAGTGTCCACGCCTATTGCTGTAACGTGAAAGCTCGCGTGGGATAAATTTTTACCCGAATTGGGTTTTTTGTTTTTTAACACACCACACTTCTAGATTAAAAAATGATACAAACTTTAATTTTATCTTCTGCATACCTAAATACAACTCTTATTATTAAAAGTTTAAACAGAAAAGTATAGTCTTTACACATTAAAACAGTCAATGCCAAACAAAGAACTGTAAATTTCCTTATGATTATTTGTTTTTCTTTTTATTCTTAATGAATCATATTCATCGATATTCAACTCTAAACGGCATTCCTTACTGTAATTCACGCATGACAATTATTTCAGGCCTCCTTCAATTTCAATATCCATTGCAGTATCAGGTTCATCGGCAGCAGTTGGCGGCAATCTTTATTATCATACGCATCATCTTGATTATTACTTTGCGCACTTTTTTCAGTATCCGAATTATTTTACCTATTTTGAAGTTCGATCCCCCTCTTCATCAGTGGAATACTTAGCATCGTTTCAAATTTCTTCAAGAAATCGTTCTATTTGTTTTTCAATTTTATATTGATAATTCGTCCCGGTCATTACAAGCAAAGAGAAATGTTAATAAACACAATTAAAATATCCCAGAACGAAAATATACACCAAATAATATAATTATAAATAACTAAATAATGTATCCACTCTTGTTAGCGCAATATAATCACAGGCGGCGACACTATATTTTCACTAACTCCAGAGCTCGCGAGGGTTAAAAAGTTTCCAAAGAATGCAGGCAATACTTAATACGAAAACTACTGACATCCGACTGGCTGGCGTTAAGTTCCATTTGAAGGTACTGAGGGTATGGAAGCCTTTGAATAGCTCTTCGCATATGTTTCGGCACTTTAATAATATGTATGTAGAAAATTTACCCCGCGTGGGCATCCTAGGGTTAAAATTTTTAATTATCTTAAAACGTTCAAAGGTTATAAATTTTCCATTTAAAAAAGTTATAGAAAAGTTATGGAAAAATTCTCAAATAATAATAAATATAATTGTAACTGTCAATTTACTTACCGACTTTCTGTAGACTAATTTATAACAGTAGTTTTAGTTATACATTTTCCATTTAAAAAAGTTTTAGAAAGTTATGGAAAAATTCTCAAATAATAATAAATATAATTGTAACTGTCAATGTACTTACCGACTCTCTGTATTAACGAATCCAACAAAGAAAATTCAACACTTATCTATATCATGAATCACTTTCTATGTATATAGTAAATCACTTGAAATGAGGTGACGAAATATTTATAACAGTAGTTTTAGTACTATTAAAAAATAAGAGAATGATTTTAAGTTATATTTTGGATTTATTCAAATTAACTGTTAATTTATTCAAATGATACTAAAAGTATTCAAACGGCCAAATAAAAACCGTTAAAACTGACATCGATGTACAAATATACTCGATATATTGATACTCGAAGTCGATGAGTAAACAGCCTATGGGCTAGTAGTTCTGAGACTTCTGAGTAATCGCAAATGGCTGCACGTAACAACGCCTGCACTTTGATCTTAGCCAAGAGCCCGCAAAGCGATACTATTACAAGCACTTTGAGTAACCAGTTAAAACGTTCCTAGAATATAATAGCGCGAAGTTTATATACATTGTAATTTTTTTACCGGTCGCGGTAAGAAAGAGCACGGTTTCCGGGCGAATTCCCTTCAGGATTACGTTAGAAATATTACTAGCTACATTTTAACCATCGACCACATAAGACCAATAGATGGAGCATGCCTATAAAGCTAACACTATAGCGGGTGAAGCCAGGTCGGCCATCTTGTCTGGGTCAGAAAGACATAAACGTCGCTCTCAACTTTGAATTATGCCAATGCTCTTGTTTCACTCAACCTGTGATTTAACATACTTAGAGTAAATTTAAAATTTTTAAACTTCGCAAGTGTAAAGTTGACAAGTTGTGGGTGCTAATGAAAGGAATTAAAAATCAAATAGCACTACTTTAGTCTTTTTAACACAAAAATAACTTTAACTTTTTATATACATTTTTAATCATGACATAAAAAAGTTCGATTGCTACTACTTTTTTTATTTTTTGGTCAGGTACGTTGAAAAACGGTGGAAATTGTAGCCTTAGAACTAAATTTTACTAATCCTATTTTTTTTTAATTTGCTCCTTTAGTTTCGTAGATAACTCGGTTAAAATGCATTGTTCTGTATCCAAGTCACTGATTAGATTGAATAAAATGTAAAAATTATAATCGTCTATGTGACTTTCAATTGAAAAGTAATTTACTTACTTACTCAGTATGACGCGTTTCGGAACTGGTTCCATCATCAGATATCCCTCTGCTGAGGTCGTCATAACATTAAAATAACTTATTAAAAGACATAACACATATAATACTTATACACGCGCACATCAACACAAACAATCCATATAAAAATAGAACCGCGTGTGCACACGAACGGCTCCGTTTGACTACTGAAGCCACGGTTTCCCTTTCCTACCAAGTTTATTGTTTGCTTTTCTTATCTAACTCCCTGGCGAAGTCGTACATTAAATTAGATCTAAAATTCAGTTGGTCGTTTAACACATGATCTGGATTTTCTGATTGCGCTCTATATATTTCATACTCCTCCAGCGCGTCCATTAGCTTGCCCTTCTTACATATATGTGTAGTGGACGGAAATTATTTTCAAAGTTAGTGTAAGAACGTACTTCTTCCGTTATGTGGCGTGCGAAGTTGGATTTGTCAACGGCTCCACGGTTAATTGGGAGATGTTCCTTATATCGTTTTTTAAATTGTCTCCCGGTTTGTCCTATATAAAAGCATTCACACTCATCGCAATTTATTCTGTATACACCCGTCTGTTGATCTAACGGTGTTGCTTTTTTAGGTTTTAGTAGATTTCCAATGTTATTCGAGGTGCGGATTGACATGGTAACATTTATCTTCCTCAGTGTGTTGGTCAATATGTTAGGTAGGACTAAACTCCATATTCTGTGGATCTGAATGTTTTTTTAATATTTGTTTCCATTGTTGGTTTGTTCTTAAATTTGTTGTATTTTTTAAGAATCTCGTCAATCATGGAGCTTCTATACCCGTTCTCTACGGCTATATATTTTATAATATTAAGTTCTTTATGGAAATCCTCCTTACTGAGTGGTGTTGTTATCAATCTATGGACAAAACTATTGTATGCATCCTTTTTGTGTGCATTTGGATGATGTGATTCCGCACGAATAGTAGATACAGTGGTCGTAGGTTTTCTAAAAATCTTGTATTGAAAAACGTCTGTTCTAACGACCGTGAGATCTAAGAAATTTAGCGACCTCTCATTCTCCAATTCTAGAGTGAATTGGATTTGCCTGTTGATTTGGTTCATATACTTTTTCATGTTTTCAATCTGTCTGCAAGTACCATTGAATATGACAAAGGTGTCATCTACATAATGGGAATAACTTATTATGTTGTTTTGAAATTTATTCTCTTTGGACATAAGGTATTTGTTCTCAAAATCATTCAGATATAGCCTATGTCAGCTAACAAACCTGAGAGTGGGGATCCCATAGCCAGTCCATCTTTTTGGATATAGAAGTTTTCGTTAAATGCAAAATAATTCTGACTTAGTATAACTTCCAACATTGCTATCAGTTCATTAATTGAGAGCGGATTTAATATCTTTGCTTCCACAAGACGTTTATTTATTATTGATATTGTTTCATTAAAGCCCCGGGTTCTAAGACCACGTCGAGCGTCCGGCGCGATTGTTGAACGTGATTATCACGTCAACGCTAGAACAGAGTGAATGCAAGAGCATTGGCGTGGTTTCT
>JAGFPH010000270.1:42740-62220 GCA_018207615.1 Philaenus spumarius | reverse complement strand
AAAAAGCTCAAAAGTGCCCTTTTAAATATGCCCATGAAATAAAATTGGCATTTCATAATTTTTTGATAATAATGATAATATTTTCTGTCATTTAAAATAAACAGCGCTAAAATCGGCTCGGCAGAGCTTCAGAAATAGGTATCAATAGGGTCATCAAACGTTTAAGGGTGTACTGAATTATTATATAAGTAAGATAAGCAATTTCATTTTTTGTTGTTGTGTGTTGATTTTGTCAACGTAACCTAAAAAAATGTTGGTTGTGAAAAATAATTAACTGATTGTGATTTTCTAAGTTATTTGCTATGGAAATTAATGTAAATGCATTCATCAAAAAATCTGTTGGTTCAGAATAGGCAACATCTACACTCGATCCACGTTCACCGTGCAGTACAGGTCTTACGGGAGAATAGACATGCTACTACCATTACAGCGAACATCACGTTTATTGTCATGAGGGTTGCGTCAACTGACCGAGCGTAGCATGGGAGTTGATGTTTTTTTAGTTGGCTATTATCTCTGAGACTGTCGTAAGGATAACATGGCTTATGGACGCTCTGTACTGCACGGTGAATCGGGTGTCCATTTTGAATTGGTTAAGTTTTTTATTCAAATCAGCTGTTTTATCTGTTATAGGGGTGGGCGTGAACACCCGTATTTTGACAATTTTCAATCCTTAATTTCAATATTTTCTAAAACCCTTTTTTAGTATACTTCTAAATAGTGGTATGAAAGTACCCTGAAAATTGTAAGGCTCTACCTATCATAGTTTTGGCTGTAGGCTACGTTGACTATCAATCAGTCAGTCAGGACTTCTTTTATGGCTGTATATGCAGATATATTTTATCTGTTGTTTATGTATTTTTATCAAATTACAGTATATGCATTTAATAAATCATCGCTGACTCTGGACTAAATAAATAAGCGAAAATAAACTGAAAATTGCTGTTTGGAGTTAATCGTCTGAAGTTCAAGCAACTAGCAAAAACAAATGAGTCATCCGAACAGAAGGTATAGATGATTGTCAATATTTAGACGACAGCTTTATTCATGCTGACCCTAGGTATATTTCTGATTAGTTTACATTTCTTCGTTTCTTATCTATTCTGGAGTGGAGAGTGGAACTGGAGGCACAAGACGAAACGCACACATTAGGAATCTAGTAAGCAAAGCAGTACAAAAGTCGTCATTAGCTGTTCATACGTTCATAGTCAATGACGCAGTTGCACGTTGGTAGGCTGTAATTTTGTTTGTAATTAAAGTTAAAACTAACTTCGAAGGAAAGAAAGAAGTTAAGTAAGTATAATATAAATATAATCGTATAGACCTACATATTATTTTAAAGAAAGTAATTTACATTTTTAAAAGTTTAACTGTAGTAGGTAAATATAATTAATTTTTATTTAATTGTTTGTTTCAAATGGCATGAACCTACTCTAAAGTAGGTCTATTATAAAACAAAAACTTAACACCTTTATGAACCTTTTTAACAATGAAATTTATATTGTCCTAAAAGTGTATTAGACCTAAACACCTAAACTCACTTTTGTTAGATGCTACCTAGATAAATATAAATTAATTCATTTAGGTTATGAAGCTGAATGAGGGATCTAGAATTGACCCAGAATATAAAAAATCGTACAAATTAATTACAAATACAATAAACGGTACCAGGAACTGGCACATACTTTCTCACAAACATATTTAAATTATTAAACAGATTCACTGAGACTTGTAGGGTGGGGTAGGAGAGGTGATTTTTTATTAAAGTTGGAGATTAACTAATAAATATTATTATTATTATCTAGAGAGAAAACTGTTCCATCGATTTCGAACAAATTTGCACCAAACACGTCAATTAGGTCTTTATAGATGCACGAAAAATTGCTTTGAAAAATTTTGAAAAACAACCCCCTTTATGGCCATAAAACCCCCAAAAATCAGTTATTATTATTATTATTAGCTAAACGAGAATTTTTAGAAAGATGCGGTTTTTTGCATATGGTAGGACACATTAAAGGCTACAAATAAGCAACATTTTATCAAAATCGTGAGAGCCGTTTTTTTATAAAAAAATAATAACTGATTTTTTGGAGGTTTTTTGGCCAAAAAGGGGGTTGTTTTTCAAAAATTTTCAAAACCATTTTTCGTGCATCTCAACAGGCCTACTTGAAATGTCTGGTGCAAATTTGTTTGAAATCGATCGAATAGTTTTCGCCATTTTGCCAAAAAACCCCCAAAAATCAGTTATTATTATTATTTTTAGCTAAACGAGAATTTTTAGACAGATGCGGTTTTTTGCATATGGTAGGGTACATTAAAGGCTACAAATAAGCCAAATTTTATCAAAATCGTTAGAGCGTTTTTTTATAAAAAAATAATAACTGATTTTTGGGGGCTTTTGCAAAAAAAAGGGGGTTGTTTTTCAAAAATTTTCAAAACTGTTTTTCGTGCATCTATATAATCCTACTTGACATGTCTGGTGCAAATTTGTTTGAAATCGATCGGATAGTTTTCGCCATTTCGCCAAGAAACCCCCAAAAATCAATTATTATTATTATTATTATTAGCTAAACGAGAATTTTTAGAAAGATGCGGTTTTTTGAATATGGTAGGGCACATTAAAGGCTACAAATAAGCTAAATTTTATCAAAATCGTTAGAGCCGTTTTTTTTATAAAAAAATAATAACTGATATTTTTGAGGTTTTTTGGCCAAAAAGGGGGTTGTTTTTCAAAACCCTTTTTCGTGCATCTATACAGGCCTAATTGACATGTCTGGTGCAAATTTGGTTGAAATCGATCGAATAGTTTTCTCTCTAGCTTTGTATACATACAGACATACCGACAATCCGACATACATACAGACATACATACAGACAGACATTTTGTAAAAACCACTTTTTTGGACTCAGGGGGTCCCAAAACGGATATTTCCACAAAAATCTCAACATCGATTTTTTTTTGCGATCACTATACTTTCTCTATACTATAGCCTAGTATAGTGAGAAAGTAAAACGAAAGATATTTTAGAAACTAACTAGGCTACATAAAAATAACTAGCTCAATATAAAATACAATATTCAATAACTACAATATTTCAAAGTAAAGAAAGAAAAATTCATATTTTTGAGGAAAGTTTACAAATATAATCAGTTAACATGAGACTAAACTTGTATTATGTCCTATTTTTAAAGACATATATTTATTCTAAAAAAAATGTTGGCCTAATATTAAGATGTCGAGATGTATTTCAAATATTCCTTACAAAATTTTTTTTGAAGGCTTACAATAACTTGTGATGAAAAGATTTGATACTGGTAGGCCTACTACTAAGGGAATTATGCATATTGTACTGGTTATTGTGAATAGGAAGTAGGCCTAATGCATCTTTTGTTTTTGACTCCATTTTGGTCACCTTAAGCTTTAGTTGTATAAAAAATTGTTCATATAACTTTGAACAGTTTTGAAACTGTGACTACTAGGCCTACTATAAGGGAGTAGGATATTTTCCTTCTTCAGCCACTATTTGTCCACTCCTGGAGCAAATGGTTAGTGTTATCAAAAAACTTTTGAAACAAATATTAATGGATGAAATATTTTTATAATAACTGGGCTACAGTGATTCTTCAGTTTTTCGAACAACCTCTTGGCCAGTTTTCACCCACCAAACGAACTTGACCGAGATATTCCGTCTATAGCCTACATTTTATGTATTTATCTGGAAGTCATTTTTGCAAAGTTACGGCAGTTATCGTTACGATTTATGTAGGCCTATATATATGTGTAAACTTTTGAGTTGACTATGGTTTTGGGAGCTAGGGGCCGTGAATCAAAACACTGGGTAGAACTTTTCCAGAAGTCGCACCTATTGATAACGACTGTATTAGGTACTTTTTCGAAATCTATCTAAAATCTTGTAGCCTACCTACTGTTTATTATATTTGAAAACAAATAAAAAATGTGAACTAATTAAAATAAGGTCAAACACTTATATTATACAAACAAAATAAAGTAGCCTAAAGTTAAATAAAAAAAACTTCCTTTTAAAAAAATTATTAAATCATAACGAAAATAAGATACTAGCCTATTAAAAACCATTCAGTGATAATATTCTTAGATCTTGCAACAAATTATAATATCTTCCTTAGTATAATATGAATTTTAGATGTAAAGGACGCAGTTGAAATCTTACTAACTTGGATTAAATCAGTATTTTAGGTTAAAATGGCAATGTGTTTTGAATGCTAAACACAGTTTTTACATCTTCTATCTATTAATTATCGGAATGTCTCACTGATAGTGTAGTTTACCTTCTGCGCGCATATCTCTAAATACTTGTAGCACTAAGTATTTGATTAATTTAACGTTAAAAATGAATTAAAAACCATAGCGACGCTGAGCTATTTCATTTATATTCTTACAGTTGGTTATGTGCTGAAGTGATGCAGTTTTCACTTACTTGTATTAAGTGCACCGAGATATAGGCTACTGAGGGTTTGTAGTTTGTTTATAAGACTATCTGGTACCTGCGGCTTTGCTCGCAGATGTGATTAAATAAATAAAAGGACTATTATCTAAATATTGTGCCTTACTATTACACACAATTAAAAACAACTATTTTAGATCCGAGTTCCATGGTCTAAAAACGCACAGTGAGTTTTGCCCAAATCGATGTATGTATCCCTTTTATGCCTACGTAAATTATTAGCTATGCACCAATAAATGTTTATTACTCATAACTCCCGAACGAACATAAAAATTACATATCAGGTTTTGAGGTGTATTTATGAATACATTTCACATTATTTCATACTGTTTTGGTATGTATTTATATCTGTTAAACCAGCGTATACAGTAAAATAAAACACAGACAATCTTGTCAAAGTGTTAAGCTTTTATAATAATGGGTAATTAATTACCTTATTTTTATCCGTCGAGCACTCTAAAATATATCCTTTCTGGATTACCGGTTTCGGTGGTTCATGCCACCATCATCAGATCAACCTAAAAAATGATTCATTCCACTGTTGTGGAACACGTCGTAATAAACTATACACAACTAACACAAAACACTAAAAAACACAAACACTTGAACAAATTTAAATATATACACTGAAAAAACAACTTTATACATCACATGAGGACTCCTCTACACATGTCATTTCATGGAGGGCATGTGTACAACTGATGATGGTGGCATGAACCACCGAAACCGGTAATCCAGAAAGGATATATTTTAGAGTGCTCGACGGATAAAAATAAGGTAATTAATTACCCATTATTATAATAATTGCATTCTTGGAAGCTAAATAACATCATGTTTAAATTGTTAAGCTTTTGATTAAAGTCTGTTGTTTTATTTATAATGGTCTCGTGTTACAACTGTTCACGAAACCCCTAATTTAAAAAAAATTTTAAATAGAAACCCTAAATATTTCCGGGGTAAAAAGTGCCTAGATAAATTTCTGAAAAGTCCTCTACATGCAAATGAAAGTTTTGTCAAAATTTGTTCAGCCATTCTGGAGATTAGCCCGGACAGACAGACAAAAAATGCATGTTTAGGTATTGGTAAAAGTGTGAATAACCATATCAGCTTAGAAAAAAGTATTAACTTCAAAATCACAGACACTTCAATTTTATTTATATGTATATAATAGATGCATTGAAATATTTTGTAATACAGTACATATTATATTACATTGTAAATCATTGACATGATATTATATTTTCTTATAAAATATGTTGCACAATACGGTTACATTTGATATGATAAAGCTAAATACATTTAATTTGATATTTTAAGTACATTTACCAATAAATTATAAAATCATCTAAAAACGTTGAAAAAATACTAATAATAACACACTGAAATATGTAATAAACATTACAATGTTATTTTATAATAAGCCTACATACAATGTTGAAAAAATAATTAAACTTAATATGGCTGTGTAATTAATTTATTTGTGTATAAAGCACTGGCAGAATGTGATTACAATATTTATTATTCTAATCCGATTAAGGATTATACGATGTGAGATTATACGAGTCAAGATGTGAGGTTATACGAATATAATTAATTCAAGCTATAATTAAATATCTTGTAAAAAAATCATAGATCAATAAAATTTTGTGTTGGCAAGTTCATAAAACAAAAATGGGGAAACAAAATTCTTTTTCACATGTGCTAAGCAAGCGCTCTACCATCTGAGCTACACTACCAGCTAAAACAAGTTCTCAATCTAGTTATGTTATTAAGTAGACCTTTTTACATTTTTTCAATTTTTTTAAAGGAATTTTAATTTTTTCGGAATAAAAAGTAGATTGAAATGTTCTCTCTCAAAAGTCCTCTACATGTTAATGAAAGATTTGTCAAAATCGGTTCAGCCATTCCAGACATTAGTGCGGCCAAACAGACAGACAAAAAATTTATGAATGTGTATTTAAGTTTTTTTAATGTGAGAATAACCATATGATCTTAGAAAAATGTTTAAGTTATATTTTGAAATCACAGGCACTTCAATTTTATTTATATAGATGTGTAAGATTTAGGCATTACGTTTTAGAGAAAGTTTCTTCTAAATTGATTTTAAAGTGTTTAATAAACACGTTCATTTATAAACGTTATGCAAAAATATTTCATTGCTTTAAATCAAACATAGAGAAAAAAATTTCTTATAGTTGTTCTCTATCGATTTAGTTGGTAATCAAATTTTACGACAAAATTATAACAATAAATCCTGCTGACTTTCCAGACATTTTTGGTTTGGTCATTCCTCAGACTATGAACAGTTCGGTTTGCTTTTAATGTCTGGTTTTGATGTACTCTATCAATTGTACTAAATGACATTCTATTGTAATAAATATCTGTAAAGTGCTTAATGACTAATATCTGCTCTTATCTCTTCTTATCTTACTATAATAATTATAGTAGTTATAACTATAAAAATTAAATGTTTTTTTTCTGGTATAACTGTTATTTACAGTATTTTTATACACCTTCCTTTGTTTGTCTACCTTGATTCATATTATTTCATATTTGTGTTGGGTAATTGCAGTAATTATAAAATGTAATTACATTATTTATAGGGTTAGGTAAATGAATATTTCAGTGTAAAAATTGTTAGAAGAAAGTGGAAATATTTAATATTAGGCCTATAATGTTATGCTTGCGTAAAATAAGTGTTGAACTTTGATTATTAGTGAATTTACATAGGAAAGATGAGCTATTAATTGAGAAAATAGGGAATGATGAGCACCGATCATGGTCTCTAGAAATAATTTGGAATGTCATTAAAAATTTGTTATATAAGTTATATATATATATGTGTTCGCGCTCTAACGGCCGCATTTTACGTTCGATTTAATCCAGATTTTTGTTGGGTTTCCTAAATTTTCTAACGCTCAAACGAGTTAGCAAAAAATGCAATAAGCGGAAGCACATTTATGACCGGAAGTAATATTCTGCACTTCACCTAAAATCGATCAATACTTAAGATATCATAAAAGTACCAGATTAAAATTCATGTGGGGGATTTTATTGTGGTTGCATTTTCTGATCTGAGGCTGATGGCCAGGATGCATCTGCGAGCGAAGTGAAGCAGTCAATAGTCCGAAGGCGCAAGGTCGTGGTGCAAACTCGCAAAGCGAGTTTTCCGCTGGGAACGGAACCAAGCAACGCGTGAGCCAGGGCTGGAGGATGAGATTCAAACTAATTCTACTAATATATTTTGTACACGCATCCAGCTATTCAGCGCCTTCCAAATAGCAACTAAATTCAGTGCCTTCAGCGCAGACCAAATTCCCAAATAGTTGGTTGAAACCTAAAATCATATAAACTTAATTTTGGAAATTCGCTCACCTCACGCTAACGGTTCATGTGCGTGGTCGTTATATCTTAAAACCCTACACATCCAAAAATTGCTAAACACTTATACAGAGGAACTGTGCTGTCTGCATAACAAGATAGTCATCATCAGTTATACACTTCAGTCACAGAAAGAAACTGGCTGAGTTGCAAGGATAAATGTTTAAAAATAATTTTTAATTGAATCAGATCAGGCTTTCAATTTTGTAGACTAAGAATAAAAGGGTGGCTAAGGTGGTCTCGAAGAAGATTTTTAACTTCTTAAACTGTAGACGTATTCTGCTGGCCAATGGTCTTAGTCATATTTTCGTTTTTACGGCTAAAGTCGCAAAAATATATTTTAACTTCTGGTTAATTAATTAAATAGTTCACTAAAGTTCCGGTAGAATGCAGAGGCATGTCCGCTGTCTATTTACGAAGAGAAATATGTTTTGTTTAATGTTATACGCCTCAAGGCAGTGGGGGGAGGCGTTATTATGTCTGGAAATGCCCGGCGGCGCGCGCTTTCTATAGCTTCTACAGCGCGTATAACGGCTAAACTCGCAGTCACACTAGTCTGATGTGACATACTAATAATTGTAAAATAATATGTTTTTTTTTTTTTTGTATTTTTAACATTAACTTTTATTTTTATATATTATTTCATAATATTACTGCTAGAATTTAAAAATAATCAAAAACTAAAATTTGTGTTTTTTAGACGAAAAGTTTTTTTACTATTATTTTGTTTTAAGAAATAAAAATTTTAAATGCAACCAAAAAGCAATGATGATATTTTTTTAAATTACCCTTTCACATACAAAACAAAAACAAAAATTAACTTTGAAGAAAAAACTAAAAAATTTTAAAGTTATTTCAGCGTTGAGGTGAAATAAGGCAAATTTTATTCAGCGTGCCAAGGGTTAAAACAATACTTTGACTATATCATCAAATAAGTATTTCTTGATGTCCCACACATCAACCCCCAAAATTAATAGTAAAATATGTTTTGAGTTTTGATTATGCGTATGTGGGATAGCATGTTTTATAACTATATCAAATTTCAGCTTAATACTTTAATGTATGCTTGAGAAATTTGATCATATCAAACAAAAGAGTTAGTAAGAAAAATATAGAGTGTGTATCTTTTTAAGGTGAGGTAGCCTACTCTAAATAAATTACCAAAATAACACCTTAGATACATATATATAACACATCATATATTATAAGTGTAATCACGTTTGTTTATATATATTTATCATTTCTATTCTATTTTCAGAAATGGCAGGCAATTTCCCTTCGTGGATGGAGATGTTTAACGCTTTGAAGATGAACCATGATATGGCATATTTGAAAATAGATGAAGCATTGAGACTAGAAGAAGCTGGAAAAAATGAGAGAGTAAGATGATTTGTAATTTTTTGTTTTTTTATGTGACTAATTATTATTCTCCTACTACTTAGCATTGATTTTGAGATTACAACTCATGAGTTATTTGTTGGTTTTTATATCGCCATTTTTAGGAGGAATTGTTTGTGGTACTCAAGGGCACAAAAATAAAGGTTGAACAAATGACATAAAACAATAAAATTTTAGAATCATCCAGCTCTTCCTTCAACTGTAGTAGGTTCAAGGAGAAGTAGGCCATCTTAACAATAAAGTTCAAAAATAAAATCTCATTTAATGACCCTAAAAAATCTATAAAGCCCTAAAACCTTCAGAAGGAAAATCTAAAAAAAAACAAATCATGCAAAAAATGTGACAATTTAATCAAGACCGTCAAAGTTTTATCAGAGCAGGTGCCTTAATGATTGGAATTCTTTTAAAATGTGTCCCTTCTGGTTCTTCTTCAGGAATTTAATCTCCGATCAAGACTTTTAAAAAACCTATTATAAAGCTCCTTCAGTTAGTAATATAACTAAGCTATCAGAAGTCATTCCATCCTCTTTTGGTGTAGGAAGTAATTTAAAGAAGTTACAATTGACACAACCTGTGTTGGTGTAGGAAGTAATTTAAAGAAGTTACAATTGACACAACCTGTGACAAAGACAATTCTGACAAAACCATTGATAACACAGTTAAAAAAAGTCTCACACTTGGACTCCCCGTGTTAGGGAAAAAGTAATCTGCTGGTAGGAATAAGAAAAAAGCACCAATGTGTAAAAAAAGTAGGATCTTTTGCCATCACTCCTGACAAATCTCCTCATCACCTTGCTCCACCCTCAACATCCAAGAGGTCTAAAGAAGCTATGATTGTGGATAGCGAGGAAAATAAAATAAAAAGCCTCTTCACATTATAGGTAATTACTAGTCATAAGGGCCCAATTACCTTCTAAATATTATTTTATATCATTTTAAACAAAATTTTACATATTATATTTTTAATAATCATGTATGATGACTAGACTACGAACCGAAATATGATACAGTGGTATTGTAACGGTGTAATGATCACATTGAAGATTTTAATGTCCTTGCTCAAGATACTTGTTTGTCTTCAGGAGACATATCTTCATAATATCCATCCCTTACTCTGTAGATAACATTTATATATAAACCTGGCAACTCTTTTCCAAGCTGTTGCAAATCATGTCACTGTTCCATGAAAAATTAGTTTCTGTTCGTTGTAGGCTATTTAATACCAAGCTACACCCTCCTAAACAATGACATACTTGATAGATCTAATCGCACAATTACTCCCATGGTGTACTTTGATGCACATAACTATTCATGGAAATCTATAACCAGTAATCCTACAGACATCCATATTGTTAGGATATGATCTGATTTGCATTTGTTCCATCTTAAATAAGTTCTAGAACATACTTAGCAGCTTCTACATGTGGTTGTATGGTTGTAGACTTGTAATTTTGTAGTCCTTTGCTAAGGGATTATAAAGAAAAGCCTTGAGGGATGATTTTACCAATACCTTTAGATCACCAAAAATTTTTTCAGATAGTTTAATACAATATGATATGGTCAGTAAATAGTTTTACTGATTCAATACTTTTAGCAGGAGAAAAAATATTCCCAAAACATCTACACAGCCTCTACGTCAATCAGTTTCTTGGTATGGTGGAACGACAATAAAATTGTAAAGAAGCTCTACACTTACACTATGTGCTCTGAGGAAGTTCTTATATAAGACTGGCAAATAAAAATCTCAAAAATTTCTTAACAGGGAAAGCAAGATTTTAGGTTAATAAAATCAGCACAATATAATATAACCACCACGAACCATTCCCACATTTGCTATGTAGGAATAACTTTGATCAGTTTGTAGTTCTGTTCCCTCTGTTCAACTAATGTGGCTGACAATGTCAGATGATGTCCACCAATAGCGAGCACATTGTTAGAATTTTAGGGTCAGCAGGGTCACATACCCTTACAACATCACCTATGCTATGGTCAAACACCTTCCAAGTCCTGTTAGATTGGCGCTCCTTCAGATTTATAACCATATATTTAAGGAGCATACCCTTCTACTTTGATTCTTGGTTGACGGCAGCAATAATTCCTCTTTTAAAATCAAGTAAAGTCCACTGATCCAAGTAGTAACCACTTTCTCTTACCAACTTTCATTGTAAAACGGTAGAGAAGATGGTAAATCGTCTGTTTAGTATGACTCGATGTAATTAGCTGCTTTGTAATGACCAGTGTGGTTTCAATAAGGGAAGATCATCCATTGATCAACCGGTTGATTTTAGAATCTGAGATTCAAAATGCCTTTCTCATATGTCGGTCACTCTTCACAATATTGTTTTCAAAGCACCTATACCAGATGATGTGGAGGTTTCCCTTCTAGGCATCGGCCATTCCATACTAACTCTTGGTTTTTTGATGCTACATGGAGACCTGTCACTTTGTCTTTACTGTTTTAATTTTTTATCCATCAAGCACCTTCTATTGGAGTGTGCAAAATTAAAATATGTTCTCAGGAGGTTTCCCTTACCTAATTGCATTTAGACAATGCTGGGTAATGATACTAAGACCGTTGTATAGTGTAGCTGTAGAGTTTCTGCATCGTTTGAATGTGATTGGTAATATTTAGATATACATGTCGTTTGTTAACTAGGTTTAGTAGTGTGTTGTGAATTATTTGGCGTACTTGTGTGCGTCTGTGTGGTTTCAATTGTTCAGTTTATGAGCGTTAAAAAAATTTAATGCACTTGATTTTCAGGCGATGATGACTGCTAAGGTTTTTCGCCTTTAACAAAAACAAAAAATAATAACTAATGTAAACTATTTATATTTATATTTATAAACAACAGATTAACATCAACATAAAATAATGATTACAAAGGTACAAACTATTGTTAGAATACTATTGTTGCTGTGAATATGTTAAATTTGCTTCAACTTTTATTTCAATTTTGATGTGTCAATTTCGATAATGATTTCTATTTAGCAATTTGGTATTGGTTTTTTGGATGACCTGCACTTCAGGAGAGAAAAGACTCTTGTAAACTATATATGATACTTGATGTTTTATAGATCTAAGTTAGTCAAGTACTCATTAATGTAAGTTCCTTTCTGATACAGTAACTATAAATAATGACAAATTATGTTGAATCGAAACAGTAGTTGCGTGAATAGATAATAAATAGGTCTTCAATACATAACTTGGGAGGCGTTCTAAGTTGTTTAAAGCTTTAAATTTATATCAATAATATGTAATTGTATGGTTCAACATAGATGCATAGATTGTATTGTAAGGATTGTTATAAGAAGGAAGACTGTGTTGTTGCTTCTAATTTAGAAGGGAAGCAGTTGATTTGTTTATGAAATAAAAATAATTAGATGATTAATAAATGTAGCCTATAAATAAGAATTATATGATGTACCTATATGAACTCTAAAGAATGGGTCCTCTCCAATACAAATCTGTGTTGTGGGATGAATGTGACATCTACTTATATAAAGCTAGACGGGTTCACTAATTCATTGACATGAACTATTAGGCACTTCCCATAATCGGACTCCCTCAACCTCATACTTGAATTAAAGCTCTCAACGAGAAACTTTCAGAAAAATTGTCAGAAGATAACATTTTTTAATTTTGGAAGCACTTTTTGGGCGGGAATTAAATTTTTTTTCATTTTTCCACTTTGAGCGTGTATTGTAAGAAAACAGTAAGAGATAGCAAAAAATGTTAAATAAAAAAGTTGTAGAAAATTAAATTTCAAACTAACGATTTTCCGTCAGATTTAAGATCCGATCATCCGTTTAGCCGCTTTCACCCAAGAAGGAGCTCCAACCCACAAGCCTTAAAATTTCCCATGTTAATCTTATGGAGATAATGTTTAATGAGTTTGAGTCAGCTGCCAAATAAAACAGCTGATTTATATAATTTAACAGAACTGGTATTCCTTATGGATGGATAAAGTTATTGTTGTAGTCCTAAAAGTGACATTTATTTTTCAAAATGTATACTCTCTGTGAGAAATGGATCCATAAAACATTTGGAAGTGAATGGGGGGAAAAAATGTATACCGCTCAATGGCATCACTTTTGTAAATACATTGTCTGAGTTGATAGAATTTGTCTATCCTTCTGATATTGTCAAAAACCCAGATGAGTGATGTGGCAGGGCCATTTTATCAGGAACAAACACCAGTATAAGAGAAAAACGTGCATAAAATTTAAACTCTGAATTTCTTTTTATACCAACTTTCAAGTCACTTAGAAGACGAATAGATACAACTTCTTTTTACTAATTATTCGAATAGATACATTATAGATACATCCAGATGTTAAAAATACTGAGCGATGCTCGGTCACCCAGGTATAAACGAACCAAAGATTAGCGAGAGCCTTTAGCGAGTTTTCCAACTGCGAGCGAAGCGAAGCATCCATCTGAGTCCGTAGGCCGAGGCGGGGTTGGGACGCGAAGCGTCCAGGGGCAAAAGTCCCTAGTTCAACATAAATTTAATCTACTTCCAAATACATTTTAATGTTATGCATGGAAAATTTTTTCTACTTGTCAACAAGAGTTCTGTGTATATTTTTTTGTACGTTAAGGTGATAAAAGTAAGGTCAATTTAGAACAGTTTGAAAAACTTATTCTTGTAGGAGATTATTAACGATATATGTAGTATATTAATAAGGCAATAAGCAGTAATGCAATAAAAGAGTTATCAAGGATATACACAATTTATATATTTTCTAAAGGTAAAAAGACTAATAAATGAATCTAGTAAAGGATAAACACTAGAAAATGTAATGTCACACTTAATGTTTCTTCCACAGATATATGCATTTTCTAATATTAGTGTTAAAATAGTATATTTCATCACTAGGACCAAAAGTGACGCTTTTTGATAGGAGCTTAAGTTTAACGGAAAATGAGCGAGGATCGAAAAGCCACTTTTGGCCCGTGTGATTAACATTACTTTTCATCGCACTGTAATGCTGTTTTATTCTGTCCTTATTTTATCGCTTTCAACCAAGAATAACCGCAAACATTACATGGCAACAATACATTGTTTAAGTTCACTAAATTAATTGGAACAGCTGATATCAAATCATCCCATAATATTAATAGACACAATTTTAATACACTACTACCGATACTTTTACATCAATTAACGTACTGATGTTCTTTTTTAAATAATAAGTTATAAGTTTATTTATTTTACTTCACCCTTGTAAATAGTATCAAAATGTAGTGTTTATTGTTACTCATGTTTGTTATACATGTTTGTTATACTCATGTTGTTAATAAACATGTTTGTTTATTTGTTAAAATCGTTATTAAATTTAATAAATTAATAAGACGACATTTCAAATCATAATTATTATAGATAGCGCTATTGGTGTTATAATTTATAACTAATTTAGAGGTCGGCAAAAATTCCAGCTGATTTTGCCGACCTAGACCGGCAAAACGCTATTTTCAATATTCAAAGCTGATACTGAAAGTGACTATTTTCAATACAGTGTGATGAAAAAAAATGAGTAATCCTTTCAGTTTATAAAAATCTTAAAAATCCCCTACAGGTATGTGAAAAAATGTTTTAAAATTACTAACGCGCATCTTCTAACCAGAATCCGTTACACAGTGCTATAGTTACTGTATGGTGAGCAGTGTCATGTCGTGGGGGTGATAGAGACTTATTTGGCCCCAAGGCTACAATTTCTTCCTAATCTTGACATTCAGCACACTTGGTTTCAACAGGATGGATCCACCTCACACACTGGGCAGCAATACATTTGTTCGGGGATCGCGTAGTTTCAAGGATTGCTAACATTGCTTGGCCGCTCCGGTCTCCAGTCTGTGACTACTTTTTAATGGGACATCTGAAGAGCGTCCTTTAGAAATTCATATAGGCCTACAAGTTGTTTCAGAACTCTTTACTAACACTTTTAGTTAATTTTTCTGAGTCAAACGCAATACACAATATCATTATTAAAATTTCCGTAAGTCCTTAGTTTTTCATGCAGCCACCATTTTGTTTATTTTTTTTTTCATTTGCTAATTCTTATCTCCTATCTATCTAAAAGTTTAATATTGAATGTTTTCATAGTTCTTAAATTTAGTTATTAAAAAAATTCTGTGCGCAATTTCTACATTTGTATATTTTTTTGTGAACAATTATTATGTATGACGGAAGTCCAAGTGTATGTATGACAAATGTCGGTCATAGCATTTTTTCTCTTTCATTTTGAGGTAATTTCAAAATAGCTTAGCAGTTTGTTTTCATCCCAAACAGGTTTTTGGTCTGGAAAGAGGTTTTTGTTCCAAAATACAAATCTTTAGAAAGTTCAAGAAGTGTTTTTTATAGGCTTATATTGTAAAGAAGAAAGCAATAAATTTCAATTTAAAAGAACTCTCATAGTTATAATCTAAAATAATATCTCTTTATAGAAACATTTTGATCTTATACATTTAAAACATACAGTAGTACTAAGTCTAACTTTTCTTTTGAATTAATTTTATTGTAAAAGTTGATTGTCATAATATTAGTTGCCACATGGTAAATATATTTTTGTATGCCTAAACTTCAATAAAGGGTCAACTGTGTCAATTTAAAATACAGTAATTAAAAACAAAAATTACCTTCATACAGAACACCTGCAATAAGCAATAATTGGTTTACACAAATTATCTTCACATTTAATGTATATATTCCAAAATTAGAATCCAATAAGGTAACACTGGCCTGCATATTTTCAGATAGTAGTAAAATAAACAAGACATAGTGGCATCTGGTCCCTTTTTTATATACTGAATTCAACGATTATCTAGATAGGCCTAGATTCAAATTAGGCAAATATCAGTTTGTGTAAATTTGCATTGTAGTACTACTTTAAAAACTATATTTTTTAGTGTAAATAAATTTAACCTGTTACAGGGCTTTAAGATACCACCATTACATGCAGCAGCAGAAAAAAATCAGTGTTCAAAGGTAGTTGAACTTCTTAAAACCGGTGTTGATATAAATAAGCAGTTATTAGAGGGATCAACACCATTGCATTTGGCTGTTGATGAAAATCATTTAGAAATGGTCAAACTGCTTGTTAAAAACAAGGCTAATCCTAATATTAAAAGGTTAGAAGGTTTCACACCACTGCACCTAGCAATACAACATAAACGTTTGGAAATAAGTTTGTTTTTAATTCATAACGGAGCAAATGTTTTTGCAAAAGATGATAAAAAATGGACTCCATTGCATAATGCAGCATATAACGGATTGTCTTTACAAGTAGTAAAAGATTTGATTGCATTAGGATCTTCTGTGAATGAAAAGATAGACGATGGGCGTACTGCTTTGCATTTAGCCGCAGAAAATAATTTTGTAGAAGTAGTAAAGATCCTTATTCAAAGTGGAATTGATATTCATACACTTGATCGGCGGCATTGGACTGCTTTACATTGTGCAGCTTATGATGGATGTGTAGGAGTGATCAGGGTTTTACTTAAGAACGGTGCAAATGTAAATGCTAAGACAACTAAACAAACAACTCCATTGCATTTTGCAGTTGATCACAACCACTTAGAGGTAGTCAATTTACTTTTGGCAAGTGGTGCTGATGTGAATGCCAAAGATCACACAGATTGGACAGCTTTACTCTTTGCTGCAGAACGAGGAAATAATGAACTTACACTTACTTTACTAAAACATGGAGCTGAGGTAGATGTGAAAGAATGTATGTCCTTTGGTACTCCTTTACACGTTGCTGTTGAACACAAACATTTTGAAGTAGTCGACACCCTAGTTAAACAGGGAGCAGATGTTAATGCTAAAATGCTTCATAATGCTACACCTTTACATCTAGCTGTTAAATTTACAAACTTTTCAACTGTTAAATATCTTCTTGAAAATGGTTCTTATTTTGATTCAAAGACTAATGTTAGTACACCCTTACGCCTTGCTGAAATCAGAGGAAATGATGAAATGATTAAATTGTTTAATGAAATCCACAATTTTTTTATAGCAGTAAAACGCAACAAATGTTCTGACGTTGAAAATTGTCTAAAGAAAGGTGTACCAATCAACTGTAAAAGTGTGCAATTTAAATCTGGCTTAATGTATGCTTGTTGGAAAGGTCACACTGATATTGTGAACGAGCTTCTAAAAAACGGAGCAAATGTAAATATTGCTGATGAAAACAACATGTCTGCTCTTCATTATGCAGCAAAGTTTGATCATTTTACACTTGTATGTACCTTACTTAAACATGGAGCTGTATTTAATATTGCTAGTAAACAAGGTAAACAAACTCCTTTAAATTTGGCAACAGAAAGCAAAATTATTAACATTCTCGAATTAGTTCAAAGGTTGTTTGATGATGTGCAACATGGAAAATTGGAAGTAATTGAAGAATTGACTGATATTAAAATTAAAAACTCTCTTCAGTTTGCTATTGTCACTAATGCTTGCAATACTAATAAGCAAACTCTTCTAGAAGTTGGTTTTGCTTGTAAAAGTAAAGTGATTGCTGATTCCCTTTTCAAAATGTTACAGTAGCTGTAGGCTTTATACATTCTGAATAGTTACGTGCACTAAGTAGTTTATGTACGGTTATTTCCTTAAAATGGCTTGATTTAAATTTATTTTATACATGCACCGTTAAACATGCTACAACAATTGAAATACTGATAAGACTTGACTAATAGTCAGCGTTAAAATTTTATATTTGTTTTAACTTAGTTCAGTGTAGATAACATGCTACAACAATTGAAATACTGATAAGACTTGACTAATAGTCAGCGTTAAGATTTTATATTTGTTTTAACTTAGTTCAGTGTAGATTTTTGTATTTTATGTTTATGGTATTTAAATAAAGTAAACTACTTTTAACAATAATAAATAATTTTATTGTTACAATACAATAAACTATGAACGTTTTTGAATGTGTGTAATAAAGGATTTGATTAAATTAAGATAACATGTTCTTTATTATTCATTTATTTCATCTTAAAGGTAATGTTAACAGAACACTTAAGTTTCGTCATGTCTATCATTTCATTGTGTGACTCTGCTCCATAGTTCTTACCTTTTATTACTACCTTTCATGTTGTAATTTTACATGCAGGTACTTTTAGTATACACAAATGAAAATCTGAGTAGAATTTAAAAATAAAAATAAGTTTCAAGTATTTGTTTCTTAATTACGTTTCCGTAAAATGGATCACAACTGTATAATATGAAACTGTTTTTATTACAGTTCTTAGATATTAAAATACTAAACAAATTCAGTCAAAAGTCAGATATTTTCAAGTTTATTTTAAAATTACATGGCAATTAAAGAGGCTACGTGGCTGTAAAACATTTTTGAATATGGATAATACAAGTATGTTATGGATTTGTACGTACATTTATTTTAAGTTTTGTTCAATAAAAACAAGAATATTAAGTTTTAAAATAATTGCCCAAAAACCATTATCTAGTTTTATCAGAATTTTAAAAACAACTTACCCATCCAGCCTTACTTAATAATTGAACATTTCATGGTCTAAAACCTAGGGGCAAGCTTTCCGAAGAGTAGTCGTCAGCTTTTAAATGTATTTTTAAACATTTTAAAACTGGAAAAAGGCATTAAAAAAAGGAAGAGAAAAGTTTTGCAATATATAGTTACAAAATTGTGCAGGTATTTGTATTTGGTAATGCTACAATAAAATACAAAAGTTACTATGGAAAATTGATCTATTTAACCAAGTTTTAAAATAAATATAAGTCTTGTACTTTTGGGAAAGAAATCACCACATGCTACGAAAAGCCTACCAATAGAGTTTCTTAAGTGTGAGTTGCATTTCACTACTACAGAGCTGAAGAGCTCAAAAGGCTATTAGTTTTTTTTTTTAGAAATAAAATTTCCTTTCTCTGTCCTCATTAATATTGTGAATTAAGTAAAAGAGAAAAATAAACTTGATATAGGGGTTCATTACCAATCTTACTGCAGCTGCATATAATTATTTTAACTTGTTATAGGACCATGGTCTACTACCAATCTTACACACAGTAGCTGCAAATAATTATTTTAACTTGTTACAGGGCTATGGTCCATTACCAATCTTACACACGGCAGATGCAAATAATTATTTTAACTTGTTACAGGGCTATGGTCCACTACCAATCTTACACACAGTAGCTGCAAATAATTATTTTAACTTGTTACAGGACTATGGTCCA
>JAGFPH010000270.1:7360-42730 GCA_018207615.1 Philaenus spumarius | reverse complement strand
ATTATTTTAACTTGTTACAGGACTATGGTCCATTACCAATCTTACACACAGCAGCTGCAAATAATTATTTTAACTTGTTACAGGGCTATGGTCCAATACCAATCTTACACGCGGCAGCTGCAAATAATTATTGTAAGAAAGTGTACAGTCTTATTAAAAATGGAATTCATATAGAATGTATTGCAGGCGATAGTTCTACTGCATTGCATATCGCATCTAGACACGGCCGTTTGGCTATGGTTGCCTTATTGATTGAATTAAAAGCAAATATAAACGCTCGAAAACGTGAAAGATTGACTCCTTTACACTTAGCGATTCAGTATCAACATTTTGATGTGTGTGAGTTGTTAATCAAAAGTGGTGCAGATGTTCATGCTAAAGATGACAAAGACCGAACCCCATTGATGTACGCAGCAAATTTTGGTTCTTCTGTAAAAGTACTAAACGATTTAATTTCCAAAGGGGCTGATGTACACGAAAAACTATCGGATGGGAGATCTTCACTGCATATTATTTGTCAGAGCAAAATTTTAAACTGTCTAGATATGGTCAAATGCCTTATTGAAAATGGAGCAAACATTGATGCTGTAGATAATTTAAATTACACTGCTTTACACAACTCAGCAATAACTGGTCACTATGAAATCACCAAGTTGTTACTTGATAAAGGTGCAACCGTGGATGCTAGAACTCTGAAACGTACCACTCCTCTACATTTTGCAATTGATACTATTCATTTAAAGGTGGCTAAACTCTTGTTAGAAAGAGGGGCAAAAGTTAATGCAGTAGATGTAACATACTGGACTCCACTACACTTTGCAGCTTCAATAGATGGTGCAGAAATTGCTGTAATGCTTATAAAACTTGGAGCTGATTTAAATGCAAAAGAAAATCAATGTTATGGAACACCTTTACATTTAGCAGTTAAACACGGTCATTTGAATACAGTTAAAGTTCTTGTCTCCCATGGAGCCAAAATGAATGAAAAAATGATGGGCAACTTAACACCGTTACATTTAGGGGCTCAAAATGGAAAATTAAATGTAATCAAATTTCTTTTGGAAAAGGGTTCTTTTTTCGACATTAAATGTGTGAATAACATGGAAGCATTACAATTTGCACAACGATTGGGACATTTTCAAGCTGCTACATTATTGAAAAATACTCAAGAATTTTTTGTCGCTATAAAAAATAGAAATGTGGCAAGTGTTAAAAATTATGTGAAAAATGGTGCGCCTGTTAATTGTAAAAGTGCTAAGTTAAAGTCAGGGCTAATTTATGCTAGTTGGAAAGGTTATTCTGATATTGTGGCAGTTTTACTTACTGAGGGAGCCAGTATAAATATGACTGATGAAAATAACGTGTCCGCACTGCACTATGCAGCAAAGTTTGCTCATCTTTCAGTTGTGTATATTTTGCTCAATAATGGAGCTATATTTAATATTGCTTCTACACCAGGAAACAAGACACCTTTAGATTTTGCCAAAGACAGTAAAAACGCTGATATTATTCACTTGCTTGAGTTAATTCAAAGAGTATTTGACAATGTGGAAACTGGAAAGTCTGAAGTAATTCAAGAATTGGCAGAAATCAAAACACAAAATCATCCACAGTTTATCGCTATTAGTAGTGTTCGTAATACCAATCATAAAACTTTGCTGGAAGTTGCTTTTGCAAATAGAAGTAAAGAAATTGCTGATTCACTTTTGCGTATGCTACAGTAATTCTGAAAAGTTTTGTAACCAAACTAAACAAATTAATACCATTGTTAGTGATTTATTTTTATATGTTTTGTTATAAACAATTTATGATATTTTTGTATGTGAATTTTCTACAAACTAAATCTCTGGTTTTAGCTTCTTAACTTAGCTGTTCTTAACTTTTTTGTTTCTTTATTGTTAGTTAATATACTATGCCACTAAGCATATTTGTTCTATGTATGGAGCAGTCTATAGTTAATTTTAATAAAGTATATAGTTTGTAAGTTTATGTAAACCTATGATTTTTTAAAGTATAGGTGTTAAGAAAAAAGTCACTTTAAAAATGATCTTACAGGCTTATTTAATATTTAGCAAGAACGTTTGTAAAATTTGTTACCATTATCGCATTAAAATAAAATTTCACTTAACTGCAAACTTGTATTCAAATAAATACTAAATTGTATTTGTAGTTGCACAATGTTATAAAGTGCTTATCAAATAACTCTAAACAATTTGTGTGTTGTTCTGCGGAGTAACATTATAGCTTAAAATAAGAATTTAATTTAAAGAAATATAAACTATGTTTGCTTGAATTACAAACAATTTAGCTAATATTAATTTATATTTCTGTTGTTTGACAGAATATATATAATTCATACTTATTATTCTTTGCTATTTTTTCATTCCAACAAATGAAATATTTAAAACTATTTTCTATAAACATTTCTAATTACATTATCTAGAATATTGAATACAGCATTTGCAAGAATTATGTATTATTTAGACAAGTTTTTTCTAGAAAACATTCTTCCATAGTCAAGGCATTACTGTCAGTAAAAAATGTGTTTAGCAATGGTAAAAACTGTCAGAAATCATTTCCAACCGATCAATATTCTACACCCTTTTTCTTTGGATTTTGTTTTAAAAGTTATCAGAATTCCAAAAATATTTTGGTTTTAGCCTAACTTTGTGTTGTAGATAATTATAAAAAATTCAGTTTTTTGTTGATAACTCGATTATGCTTCAAGCCACAGTAAAAATACAAATACTAAATAAATACTGTACCACATTGTTTGGCATTAAAAAGAAAAACTTTTCGTCCCATGAAACTTTTTTATAAAGTTAATGGTTTTTGATACAAACAATTTCAAACGGCAGCTATTTGAAAATATACTAAATAATTATTTTTTTACCGAAGTTGAACTATCTTATCTATTTTCAAAATATCTAAAAAGAAATCAAATGGGTGACAATTTAAGCAAGGTAAGACTACATGTTATGTATATTTTTACTTTCTCCACCCTATACTTAGTATATGGAGAAAGTATTGTTTTCGTAAAAATGTTCGAATTTGAATTTTCAGTTGAATTATCTGTTTTGGTGCTCCCAGAACCCCAAAAAATTGTTTAGTGCAATTATCTGTGTTGGTGCTTCCTGAACCCAAAAATATTTTTCATGGAATTTTTTGTTTTGGTGCTCCCTGAACCCAAAAAAGTGTTTTTAGAGTGGTGTCTGTCTGTCTGTATGTATACACGACCAGAGAGGACACTATTGGTCCGATTTTCATGAAATTTGGTATGTAGGTACTAAACCCTAATATCTCCAGGCGTTTTTTTCATTTTTTGGAATTTTTAATTTTCAAGGGTAATTTCCCCCAAAAAACCCATAAAAAACGACAAAAATGCAAATTTATCAAAAACGGCTCTAACGATTTTGATCAAATTTTCAGTATTTATAGTGCTTAAGATGCCAAACAAAATGACACCACCCACTTTTATCAAAACTTCGGCGTTTTATAATTATGGGGAAATGTTTAAAAATAAACAAGTTTGTGTTGTCAATCTAGCATCGCGGCAGCGGTCGCACGGGGTAGCACCATGGTAGCGAGCACGGCCAGTAATTCAAAGGTCGCGCGATCGAATCCCGCCTGGGACAATAATTTTTTTATACGATTGACGTAGGTAGAATATTATTTTTTTGTTTTGTTCTAAAAAGTAGTAAATAAAATGATTAAAAACAATATTATTTTGACTACAGTAAGTTGGGAGAAAGTTTGTGTCAGTTAACTGATACCGTTTATTTTATTTGTGACTACATCTAAAAATAAACTTATCTAGTAGTATTCATTTAAATTAAGTAATAATACAAGGAAATATTATTCCACTGAATAAACTCCTTTACACAAAAATCAATCACTTTACTAAGCCTTCTTAATGAAGTTTCTTCTAATCTCCTCACCTGTTATTGAGCATCTCCAGCACCTCTGTGTTGGCATGGGTTTGTAACTTTCTTATCTAGGATGTCTTGTACCAATTTGGTCCTACCCAATCAGTTCCTGAAGTTTGGTCCAGTAATTTCTGGACAACCTATCAATAATTGTAGGCCAGGCTCATTCTTCGGTTCAGATCCAAGCAGCAGTGAAGAATACATGCTAAATGTCTCAATGTTTAAGTGTTGTCATAGAATTATCATAGTAAAGAAAAGATGTTTATAATCTTAGGTTATGAACGGGTGTATAATAACTATTGTACATGTATGAAAGAATATTGGATGACATTATAAGTGGGTAATAATGTAATAAATACATCCTTAGATACCATTAAATTGAGGCAATTAAATGTAGGCAAATATATATATATAGCATTACCCGTCGCGGCTTCGCTCGCAATCTTAATAGTATCATTGAAATTAGGAAATGCTAATTATACCCAGTGCATATTGTTTATATATAATTTTAATTTCTAACATTAATTTAGATATAATTAATTTTAAATTTAAAATTCTTTTGAGTTTAAAAAAAGTCAAAATGTTAAGTTTAAAAAAGTCGAAGTTATTTAAGATTATAAATAAATTTTTACTCAGTAAAGTACAGTATTTATTAAAAAGTGTTAATCATATATTTCTTACATTCAAACTATAGCAAGTAAAGCTGCAACGGGAATTCTCATCTACAAAACATTTACATATTTTTAAAATTGAGTTTAAAAATGTACATAAAACTAAAAACAATATGTAAATGAGAATCATAAAAAATATATACACTTATGAAAAATGTAAATTTTCCTAAAAATAGACAAATAAATCAATATTAAAGTTTAAATTTAATTAATTCAAAACTTCTTTATACACTATGTTAGAGGTTTTTCCTCCTGGTGACAGAATTACTAAACTTGATGGACTACTTGTTCTGGAACATCCAACACATAATTGTCCGTGTGAAAAACAATCTTCCCTTAAATCAATTCCAGCTCTTTTTAATGATTGTCCTTGTGACTTATTAATTGTCATTGCGAAGCACACTTTAACAGGAAATTGAATTCTTTTGAAGTCAAAGGGATAGTCCGATGGTATGCGTGAAATGAAAACTGATTCACCTTTGGCACTTCCAGTAATAACTGTTGCTTCAATAAAATTTTTCTGGAGGGCATTCACACGCAGACGTGTACCGTTGCACAGTTTTGGAGGGCAAAGGTTTCTCAAAAGCATAATAGGTGCACTAACTTTAAGCGTTAAAACATGTGGTGGAAATCCAGGCGGGTTCAAAGAATTCAGGAACTCTGTTGGAAATTGTACTACATCATCAACTTTTAAAGCTGAATCAACAGACATATATTGCATTTTTTCGAATTGAAATGAATTTAATAAAATATTATTAATTTCAGAAGTTGTGTCATTTTTTAAAGTCAAAACGGCTCTTTCGCATAGCCAGTCAATCGATTTATCTTTGAGATTTTTAATGTCGGGATATATTCTCGATATCAGGTCTTCCAAAGTACTTACTACTGTGAATAATCCTGTAGGCAAAGTAATCTTTCCTTCTGACACTGGATAATCGACGTTTCCAATTTGTAACAGGAGTTCAGAAAACTGCACAGCAGTAACATTTCCTCTTAAGTAAACTTAAATTTTTTGTGAGCAAAAGTTTCGTTATTTGAGGCCATAGATATGAACTCTTGATGCAAGCTTCGACTTCATTGGCTCGAGTTCCTCTCGGTACAACTGGTAAAGTCTGACAAAAGTCTCCTGCTAAAAGAACTGTTACTCCACCCATCAAAGTATTCTTTGAGTTTCTAATGTCTTGCAGACATCTGCTCAAAGCTTCGAAGCCTATTTTATGTGACATTGAGCTCTCATCCCAGACAATCAGTTTGCAATCCTGTAAAACTTTTGCTAGATTTGATTGTTTATTGATATTGCATGAAGGAGTTGTGGTATAATTTAGATTCAATGGCAGCTTAAAGGCTGAATGTGCGGTTTTTCCTCCATCCAATAATGTAGATGCAATACCAGATGATGCTGTTGCCAAAGCGATGTTATGGCTGCTTCTCACTTTAGCCAAAAGCAAGTTAATGAGGAAAGTTTTACCAGTTCCACCAGGAGCATCTAAAAAGAAAACTTTCCCTAAGTTGGATTCAACGCTGTCTAAAACTCGATCATAAACGATCCGTCGTTCATCTGTTAATGAGGCTTCGTTTTTCACAGTTTTATTCAAAGCAACAATATCATAATAAGTTTCTCTCACATAATCTTTGTTTCCTAAAATTTCACCAGATCTTTTTGGATTAGGTAAACCGTATTCTTTCATGTTTAGTCCACCTAAAGCTAAAACAGAATCTTCAAGTAACTCTAAACACCTATTGTATACAAACTCTACTGATGGATTATTTTGTAAATGTTATCCGTTCAATTGGTTCATAATATCTTCTGAAAGACCACCCTTAAATTTATTCCACAGACTCAATGCATCGGAGAGATGGCAAAATACCAGCATTACACTAAATAGTTCCCGCGTTTTAAAAGGTGAGCGTGTTATTGCAGCTTCTTTTAAAGTAAACTCCCATTGCTGGTCATCTTCTAATAACCCGAGCGCCTTGCATGTTGATTGGAAAGTAGGATACTCAATATGATTTACTGTTTTTAAATAAGAAAAGGATGTTGGGCCTCTAATGTGATGAAGAAGAAGACGGAGATGATAAACTCTACGTTATTGAGATGAATAGTGTATACTCTACCTAAAGCATGATCCTTTCTTACTCCTGGCCAACTTTCTTCAGCTTCTTCTCGTTTACGCCGAACAAATTTTTTATTTTGCCATACGTAGAACGAAGGCACTTGTAAGTAATGTAGAGTTTGAGCAAATTCGTCATTTTGGCATAATTCGAAAAATGCCAAAAGAGTTGTTGTTGGTTGATAAATAAGTTTTTCATTTATATTATCCGCAGTAAAGTAAATACGTTGTCCATTTTCTAGATGAGCATCAAGGTGAGTGACAGCTGGATACCTGTCATGAATTGAAAATCCTAAAATTCTCCAAACTGCTTCGGAACTACTTATATATCGACCACTTTCATACATTTTTATTTCATCTATCTCGTTTTTTTTCTCCATAGCAAATGCTGCTTGATCGTTGCCTTTAGTAATATATTTGCAAACGTACTTTATAGACTTTACAGAGCTGGTTATTTCTATATTAATATGGGCGTTAAAAGTACGTAACAAAACAGGGTTATAAGGTACTACCCATCGGTTGTCCAAATCTACTGATTTTATGTTCACCTTAAAACCTCCATCATCTGGCGATCGTCTTTTATATTTTGGATATCCATCTTCACCTCTTCGAGTTTCTTGAAGAAGCATAGCCGGATAATACTTAGTGCAACGCCCATCTTTCATGCAAGGAGAGCTTTTATTCAAAATGCCACATGGTCCATGTATCATATTGGCCTTGACTATCTCATAAAGTAGTAGATCTTCATCAGGGTTAGGAATTTCAGCACATACGAATTTATCTATCATATTAGATGAAATTCTATCTTCCAACCATAGCAATATGTGAACATGCGGCAAGCCTCGCTTTTGCCATTCAACAGAATACATGTGAAATCGAACTTTTCCAAACAGTTGGCCTTTAAACAAAAGATCTGTTAACTCTTTTACTTTACGATTGAAAACTCTTGCAATAATATCAGGACGATGATAATGTTTTGCCCAGGTAGCAATGATTCTTGAATCTCCTTCCACTTTGGATTGCAAGTGAATGTTATAAATAAATCTGAACTTCCATAATGTCGGACGTAAGTCATTCCATCCTGACCCCGTTCATGCATATACCGAGGTCCTCCAGTAAAAGATGATGGCAATACTACTAATTTTCCAAGTTGATCTGCTTGAACGTCTTGTCTTCCTATGGCGTCTTTTAAATGAATATAGTTATCTGCCCTAAGCCTTTTTTGATGATATCTGATATAATTCAATTTTTCCGTCTCTATTTTGGCGTACATGTCAACTAAATACTGACTAAATAAAGCACCATAACGAAGCAAATAGTTATTTTCTCCTTCCCTCTCCATAATTCTGTAGGCATAAAAACAGGCAGCAGATACATTTTTGTTCAAAGGAAGTTTCGTTGTAGGATCACATTGTGAAATGTCTATTGAATATCCATCTTCTACGTGGCAAAACATAAGCGGATATTGTAGTGCATCATAAGATCTATGAAGTTCACTGATACGTTGTAGTTTATTATCGTGGCTTTGAATGACAATATCCCGCTTTTCGAACTGCTGTCCAACTATTACCAAAGCTACCTCATTAGATGTGGGAGCATTGTAACAACCTCTATGAGCGTTGGCAGGCTTTCTGTCTGCGTGAATCACTATTTGAAAATGTTCGCAATTCTCCGGTACCTTATCTATAGTGGTTTTTAAATCTCTAATGTACTTATTTTCATTATGCAGCATATCTTGCAGCTGTTTAATTAAAAATAGTTTGACATCTGAATAGTTCGAGCACCTAAGTCGAGCTTCTTTTTCATCTTCACCAACAAAATAGATTTGCAAAAATTTAGCCTCTTCTTCTGATTGTGGAAGCAAGCTTCCATATAAATGGTAAACTTGGCCTTGCACTTTAAAAGTTGGCATAAAACCATCTTCAACAATCTCTTTAGCACCAAAAGATGTCATCTGAAAGCAACCGTTGTACCGTCTAATGCGATCAATGAAGTGGCTTTGCTCAGGGTGTTCACCAATAAGTAAATTATATAGTAGTTCTGGTGGAGGTTGCAAAGTGGCGAGCTGTACTTTACCAGAACTACAGCACATACCAAGTGTCTCGCCTTTCCATTTAAGAGCATGGCAAAACCGACATTTTTCACTCATAATACCAATGTCATTTTTATAAACTATATTAGGATCATAGGCCAGACCAGAAAGTGTTTTATTTTTCCATATGCGCAGACGAATTTCTGCCCGAAATCCTGGATTATTTCGATCATATAGATTTTGGGATGCTCTATGAACTTCAACATGATTGCTTTGATACTTAGCTGCTGCAGCTCTGTGGACTTCTGGGCGATTGTTTTGATAGGCAACGGCTGCTGCTCTGTGCACCTCTGGGTGATTATTTTGATATTTAATTGCTGCTACTCTATGCATTTTTGGGTGACGCATCTGATATGCAGCAGATGTACATCTATTTAAATCGGGGTGATCATCTTGATACTTTTCCACAGCTATTTGATTACTTTTGGGTTGGTTTGTTTATACTTTTTCACAGCTTGAATATTTTGATTTTTTCGTGTTCTGTTTGTGTACCTAGCACGATGCTTTTTATTTTTGACATAAATAGTTAATGTAGAATTTTGTGAAACATTGTCTTCGGAAATAGGCAAATACACGTCAAAATGACCACTATTAATATTCCCACTTAGGCGCAATCTTTTTACGGGGAATGTGTCTGTACCAAATTTTGCATAAAGATTATTATTATAATAAACTTCAAACAAAAATGGAAATATCTCACCAGCGGCAACCAATTCGAAATAACCAGCATATACTGAATGTTGATTCATTTCACGTACATACTCCACAGAAGTTGAAAAATTATCGCCATTGGAGTTATAAGACATCTTAGCAAAGTTATTCCAATTTTCAGCCACATACGTAACAATTGTTTCTCGTAGCTCCTGATACCTTTCTCGGGTATTAAATAAGAGAAAAGAAAGAGCTCGAAAAAGGCAGGCCCCATCTCCAATGATAGATACAACAGTTTGGTGTATTAACATCTCATTGGCGTTAATCTCATCTATCAACATTTTTTATCACTTTGTTGAACAAAAAAAGTAACTTCATTTAGTTCATTGTATAAAGTTATATAGTACTGTACTATAAATACTGTACTATAAATTATTTGTACATTTACCTTAATTATACCGGTTAGTTTTAGTAATATACAAACTAAAATTGGTTTTGCTCTTCCAGTAAATGACACTTAATTTTTCCTAACAAAATTGTTTTATTTAACTATTATAACTTTGGGTTGATTTCAGTAACTACTAATACTTAATTGGTATACACTTAAAACTCGAAATTTTGTTGTAAAATGCACTATTTATATTCATTCAAACGCACAATGTTTCGGTGTATCCCAGTAACATATTTTGTAGAATTTGTTTGTAATATTATTTCTCCATTGTGTGACTTCACTGGAACATTTTCTTAGTTCTCGCTTTGATACAATATTTCTGATGAAACAGTGATGTAATCATTCTTGAGAGGATGTTAAAAGTTAGAATTTAAACAAATATATAAATTATACATATACCTCCACGTCATATTTCATGTAAGCTGTAACACTGAGCAAATACAAAAAATGTAGGCCTAAAATTTTTTAATTTGGTTGCTATGGTAATAAATCTTAATACTTTCAAGAAACATGTGTTAGTTCAGTATAGGCCTAACATAAAATTGTGTTAAGTTTTTGATCCAAATCATCTGTTTATTCATAATATGTAACAAAAGATGTAATTAGCCTATATTACAGTAAAACTTTTAAATTGACTTTTCCTTAGTTTTTATGTTAATTTTGTTAACCTAACCTAAAATTAGTAGTTGGTTGTGCAAAATAATTAAAACAAAATTAGCAGTTGTAGGGTATTTTTTTCAAGTGATTTTTTTATTTTCAAATAATTGTATCAAAAATTAAAATTTCATAATTTGTAAATTTAAATCATTAAAATAATAATATTATGTTAGTTGGTTGCTATGGTAATAGATATAAAAAGTATTCAACAAACCATGTGTTGGTTCACTATAAATAGGCCACTCCTAGAATTGTGTTACTAATTTACTAAGTATTTGATTTGAATCAGCTGTTTTATCTGTTATAGGGATGGGAGTGAACCCCAGTATTTTAATCATTTTCAACCCTTAAAGTCAATATTTTGCAAAATCCTTTCTTAGTGCGCCTCTACATAGTGTTATTAACGTTCCTTGAAAGTTTCAAGTCTATAGCTATCATAATTTTGGCTGTACGTTGATTATGAATCAGTCAGTCAGTCAGTCAGGACATCTTCTTTTATATATAGAGATTGAATAATGCTATATTGCATTGTATGACTCAGACCCTACTATTGTGTTTCACAAATTAACATTTATATTGCCATCTATTCCACAATATCATTATAAGAGGTAAACTTTCTGTTGTTTGTGCCCATGTTCGGGGTGGTCTCTGAAATTACTAAACCTATTTGTTAACCAGGGGTGCATAGGTAAATTTTTCAGTGCCAGAACAGTGACCTTTGGGGGGGAGGGGTAGATGAAGAGGAATAACCCCCCTCTAAAGCAGGGTCATCAGAAAATATTGGGTACTTTTTCTTCAAAATACCTCATTTAAACGATTTTTCATCAGTTTAAAAATTTAGATAATATACTTGCTGCCTGAAGAACAATAGGCTACACATACTATGTAACTATTTACTGTCATAACTGAGTAAACACTTCAAGTAAAATTCACAAAAGTGGACATAATTATGTTTATTGGTGGAACATTTTAACACCTTGACTTGATGGTTATTTCTTTTTAATTATTAAACATTTTGATAAAGAATATGTTCATGAATTATAAATATTTAGCAAATGGATAATCAAGATCTATTCAAGATTTGACGATTTCACTTGTCTTGTTGGTGTCGTCAAAATTTACCGCATTGCCATTTATTGTAAATATTAATATAAAACGTAGGCCATACGTTGATTAAAAACCACTTCAAAAAGCAGTACTGGAAGGCGTTCTGGCACCGGTGCATCCCTGTTGCTAACCAGACATTAATTTTCCATCATTTGTTTGTATAAAATATGATGATGTTTCGAGAGTAAATAACCCTTGTTATGAGTTAAATCATAAAAGCTAAATGGCAAACAAGCTTAGAGGTCTATTTTAAAAACCTTATAACCTGCAAATAATTACGAACCTAGGCCTAAGATTCAAACTGAAATGCAGAACGGCAAATGACTTCAGTGTCCAAACTTGTGTAACTGTGGTTTGTAATTTATAATTATGTTTTTCTTACAGCTCATTACCACTGTTTTATTCCTAGGCTCTCATTTTATTTTAACATAACCATAAATAATTGTATCACCTAATTACACAATTATATAAATATACTTAAATTTAAATTAATTGTTTTTTAACCACCTATGATAAATGCATTGATAAATATTAAAATTATTTGGGATTGAAGATCTCAGTAGGCCAGTGTCGTAGTAACTGGAGGGGGGGGGGGCAATCACCTAGTTTTTTTTTTTTGACATGGGACATAATCATGTTTGCCAATGCAATTAAAAAAAAAATGCATCTGTGGTAAATATCTTTTGAGCAGATCAGAAATAATAATAGTTTTTCTTTGCTTTTGGAGCACAATGAGAATTCGTACGCCCCACCATTGATTACATATTGTCTAGTCAATAAAACGTATTACCTACGTTGCTACGTTAAGATCGGTGAGCTTGTACAAGCGCATTGAGACACAAAAAAGAAAAGAAAACAGCGCCGTGCAGGCGTAGCCTGTCCAGCACAGTTTACATTGTCTCTGCTCCTTTCTTTTACTCATTCTTATCTGTACGAGCCAAGCTGAACCGGTCAGTAGAACCCAACTTCATTCAAAATGGATAATTGGTTGATTAAGCGCCTGAAATTATCAAACGGTGGGAGCACTGGATCTCAATCTATTGCCTCAACGAGTAATATCGACAGTAAAGGTAAGAAGTTACTTTTGGTAAAATAAAAAATATAGACAGGTTGATTCACTGTAGACCCTACTTTTTTCACTGTGAGAAGGGGTCGTACTTTTGGATTCGTCAATATTTTAACTTTCTAAAACTGCCTTCCAACCAGTCGTCACTCTTATAGTTTTGAAAATATAAAGTTTTCTGTATAAACCCTTGCAATTGGTCAGTTTTCAACCAATAAGAAAGCACATTTCAAATCGATATATTTGTATAGCGATATTTATATAGTTTTGAAGAGAAAACTCTAACCTACATAGTCCTGGGAAATATAGACAATAATAGACATTTGTTGAAATCAACAGGCACTGTTCCCACGGTCTCTTATGCATGTTCCCATAGTCTAGACAGAGACAGGAATGTATAATTTTCGACTGTGAGGACTTTATTAGTCTGGTATAATTTAGTGGAACAAGTAAAACAAAGTGAATAACTTAATAAAATGAGAATTTTCAAGTATAGAGTTCAATTCTATGACTTATTCTCTATACTTTGTTATAATAATATTTCATTTTTGAGCAAAGCGTATATTCCTAAATTACTATTCAAACTACGCCTAGTTTTGATAGCAGTCTTGTAGTAGGAACATAAAACTGGTGTTTTGAACAAAATTTGAAACTGATATATATTTTTATACACTTCTGTTTAGAATTAAATTACAAAACTTTTGTTAATTTTGAAAAAAATTACAAAAAATGTTTACTACTTTTTATGTAGGCCTTAAGTTGAACTATTTTCTTCTGTTACTCTCAACATTTTTTGTTTCTTGAGCTACGGTACCGGATAACTTTGAAAATTTTACATTAATCAATTTTCTGCCTTACATACATTCTTTGACCCTTTCTCTAAAAAAAAGCTATGAAACATTTTTGGATTGGGGTATAATTTCTATATTTGGCAAATTATTAAAAAAATGCTTGCAACATGCACCGAAATGGCTTGGCATTCAGGCATTGCAAAAAATTTGCATAAACAGTTGTAAGGTCAAGAGTTAAATTGTTAATATTATTTCTAATTAATCTATCGATCTCTTATGAATGTTTTATGTTATCAGTAATCACTCATTAAAAACATTTCAACTGAGTATACTCCAATATTTAATATATGAATAGGCCTAATTTCTTCTTTTTTTTATTATAACTTATCCCCTCTCCCCCAAAAAAAAACAAACTTACTATGCTCCTGCAGTAGGCCAATAAGAGTTACAAGGTCCTGCTCGCTTCGTGTTCCTTAAACTTGGTCTCAAAAACTGACAAAGTCAAGCATAGATGAGCCGAGGCGAGTGAATCATCTTAACCCTTGGTGCTCGGAAGCCCACCCTGTGTGGCCCTTCATGACACGACTGATAGTTCGGATAAATTGTGACAGCGCCATGCTTAAAGCTCGGGCATTCCATACATAGTGGCCCTTCTGATTTCTCACTTCAAAACGGCATTCTCAGTGTCCTTGTTTTTATACATGTAGCGCTTGAAATTAATTTGCACTTGGTTTAACTTTTTACTCCAAAACTAAGGTTTTACTGTAGTTTTTAACAGCAAACTTGACTTTTTTTGCAAATATATTCATTTGTTTTTAATCATGCATAATGTTTATTGATAAAAACAACCACTTTATATTTGAATTTAATAATTATTAACAGCATTTAGAAAAGATGTTATATTATCGAAAATATTTATAAAAACTAAGTATTACAAAGCGATTTATTAATACAAAAATAAAGAGAGGAGTAGATAATTAATAATTAATGGTTGAGAAACAATTTTGGAATGAAACCATATATTAACAATTTATAATAAACGGTACCAGGAACTGGCACATACTTTCTCACAAACATATTTAAATTATTAAACAGATTCACGGTGACTTGTAGGGTGGGGTAGGAGAGGTGATTTTGTATTAAAGTTGTTTTCCCATAAAAATCCATGAAATAACGGAACAACCAACTTTTCTCAAAAACGGCTCGAACGATTTTGATTAAAATTTTACAGTTTATAGTACTTTATGTCCCTAATAAACTATAAAATTTTAATCAAAATCGTTAGAGTCGTTTTTGAGAAAAGTTGATTTTTCCGTTATTTTAAGGGTTTTTATGGGAAAATTACCCTTAAAAATAAAAAATTCACAAAAATGAAAAAAAACGCCTGAGATACCGTGGATTAATACCTCCATACCAAATTTCATCAAAATCGGACGTCTGGTTTAGGCTCTAGGTCTGATAACATCCACACAGACACACACACAGACATCACTCCGAAAACCACTTTTTTAGGTTCAGGGGGGCCCAAAATGGATATTTCCACCAAAAACTCAAACTCGAAAATTTTGACGAATACAATACTTTCTCCATATACTATGGTATAGGGGGAGAAAGTAAAAAGCATGAAGTGGCCTTCTGAACTCAAAGGAAGGAATGAAAATAACACAGCCGAGCCCAAAGAGTTAACTCTCGTATTAATGCACATTGCCTGAGTTAAATAATAGTGTACAGTCGGTATATATTTAAAAATATAAATATGAACATCTTACGGAGGTTATATACACATTTTAATATCTATGGCAAGAATAAATAAAACGCAGCATATTTTCTATCCGTCAGTTTTCAAATATTAACATAGTCAAACACTTGGACTGACTTACTCACGACTACTGTACTGTTATTGTAATCTCAGCTGTTATTTTTAACCAATTCCATTTACTGAAATGACATTGGTTTGATTTTATCAGACATTAGGCTTAATTAAATAAATTCAAGGAAAGAACCTTTAAGAATGTAGGCTTGATTGGTCTAAACAATGATAAAAAAAGGAATTGGTTAAAGCATAGGAAAATGTGTAGGATAGTTAACGTATCTGAGATCAAAACAGTGAAATATACCTACATTTTGGTTGCTTTTACCAAATATATATTGTAAACTGTCAAAGTAAAACATATTGTGCTGATTTTTATTGTGTGTTTGGGTTACTATTAATATTACCTTAAATATAGGTTAAATTACTTCCTTAACAGTGTTAGCCAGGGGTCTTCCCTAGTTAAACATATTATGAACAATGTCAATGTAAAACTTATGCATGTGCAGACACTAGTGACGCGGTCGATCTCCGAAGACCAAGTACATAATTTTTATCCTTATTGTAAAATGGGACTTCAAATGCAGTTAATAAAATTGACATTTCTCTACAAAACTCATTAACATAAATATACCAAGATACAGCCAAGAACAATATTAAATTAAACAAATAAAACTATAGAATAGAACAATATTAAAGCAAGCCAAGAATAAGCAACAAATAAAATTAGAAAGTAATAATTGTAATATAAAGCAAACATTATAAAAGCAAATAGATTAATTAATTCATATATTTGCTGAAGTTACTCACTTTATATAAACCTTATTTAAATTAAATTATTTTCAGTATAAAAAACTAGAAAATTATAGAAAAGTTTAAATAAGTCACTTGTTCTTGAGTTATTCCTTACAAAACAAGAGGTATTAAAAAAAGTAAAATATTATGTGTTTGTTATTATTAATTGTGGTAAAAAATTACACTAAATAAAAAAACTAAATAAATAAAAACTAAATTGGTAGAGAACTAAATAAAAAAAACCTTTTACAACTTGCAATATACTCCACAGATTTGTTTTCATCACAGCAAGTAACATGCATTCTTTCAGAACATTTGTCTTACATATTTTTTAAACAAAACAATTATCTATTTACTCTACCATTTTATTTCAAAGATCTCAAATTTCATTTACAAAATGTAACATGAACCAACATCCATTATTATTAAACATTTTTTCCATAAAGTATAAACTTGATTTATTTGGTTCAACTTTAACCAAAATGCACAAGAAAAAAGGAAGTTACTGTACTCTTTGATACAAGAAGCAAAAGCCATCTATAACAAGATAAAAATTAACAATAACAATTAACTATTTGATGCAGATATTTTAGACTATTTGTATTTAATGTGTAAATATCTATGATTATGAAGTGGTTGACCAAAAGCTCTGTCATCACAAAATAGCTGAGATTAATCAATATTAACATGCATATTCAGTTATTGATGAATCAGTGGTGAAAGCGTCATGTAGCAGTTGTAATAAGTTCTTAGATTTTGTGGCTTATTCTTATTACAAAAATAAGTGGCTGTGGACGGCCAAAAGGGCGATTAAGCTGTAAATAGAGCTGCAGCTATTTAGGAAGAAGAGTAAAATAAAGAAGTATAGTTCCTATAAAATATAAATAACAATGTGCAAAACAACCTGGTTGTTTAAAAAATTTAAATACGTGTACAACTAATTTAACACAGTTAATTTACAATTTATATATATTTAATTTTAAAATAAAGAAAAATGTTGCTATTGAGAGAATATTTCTTCTGTCCAAGTGACTATTTCTTCTTTAGACTGAAGAATAGCAGCTTGCACATTTGACAGAAGTAAACAAATTTGAGATTTGCTTGCTTATTCCAAATTCTTATAGGCTCTGCACACTGATTTAATTAGTTATAATCATATCATGACTTAATATATCAAAATTCTACTATTGATGAAGCTATTTATGATTTGTTAAATTTAAGACAATTTGTTTGATTTTCTTAATCGTTTTGTAAATTTTATCTTATTCAACTGTGTCATACCAAAAAACAACCAAAATAAAAAGTTCCGGTTTTGACAGGATCGTAAAAGATAAAATATACAAATTAAAAAAGGAAACCACAAATTGTCTTATGTTTGTCAAAGAAAGACAACACTTCACTTCTTCAGTGTCTAGAATATTCCTTTAGTCTAGGATGAGGTAAAAAATATAAAATAATGGTAAAATCATTAGCCCCTTCCTTATCATTTGTTTTTGACTTATTATAACTTATTGGACTTTATTACAGTAATCCAGTGGTCGTGCGGGTCACATGAGTGTCATCCACTGTTATAGTTTTGTTAATACGGAGAAAAATATTTAATCCTAATTCATAAGCATGTATCTAATCTTCAAGCATGTGTAAGATGCCTTTTTGAAAATTTCAAGCTATTTCAAGTTGTTATAAAAATAATGGAATTATGTCCAAGCATCAACAACTTTGGGTGACATATATGACATCCGCACAACCAATGTTTAACCAACAAAAAAAACTATTTGCTTGGGTGTCGTGTGCCCCCTAGTATAATTTTATGTTTTAATTTTGTTTTTATTGTTACAATAATTATAAATACTAAGGGGCTTTGCCCTCTACTCGCTCCGCTTCCCAACCCCCCACCAAACCTCCGATCGCTTCGCGAACTCCGGGGGGGCCCGTTCAACTTTATTTTATCGACTTCATGAATTTGTGCGAATGGAAGTTATGCAATACGTCTTCGCTACGCAATTCACGGCACTTGGAAGTTATGCAATGGTCACCGTTATGCAATACACGTATTTCATCTATTCTTATTACTTTATAATTATGAGAAGAAGAAGTAGAATAACTTTTTTATATAATAGAGATGTTTTACAATAGTCTTCTTGAATAGATAAATTTGTCTTGTTTTCACTTTTTCTAATCCATACACTTTGTACAGTAAACCAAGTGCCTTTGACCAAATTTGACAGTTTATTCTCTCAAAACCAGCTTAATATAGGATAAAAATATTTTGTTTGTTAGATAACAGATAGATACATTTATCTTTGCCAAAAACATAGAGATATATGCAGAAAAACAGCTAACTGATCCTTTCAGTCTAAGTAATAAATAAGAGTGAAGATGTAGTAATAGATTGGCACATCAAACCATCTTGAATAGAGCTTGTTACATTACTAGAGATAAGCAATGACTACATATCAATAAGACAAACAGTTTAAATGGGTAGAATTCGGACCAGGAAAGTCCGAATACAAGTAAGTTTGCGCCATCAGTCACTAAGAGCTCTCGGGGCGCGTTTTGCCGGCCCGTGTGTGTAGCAAGGATGGAAAGACAGAGAAGTCCGATCTATCATGTGACCGTGACCATCGAATCCTAGCGGCCGATGGCGCAAACACACTTTTATACCTGCTTCCCTGGTCTGAATTTTTAAAATGGGAACTTTTCGTCTTATTGATATGTAGTCATTGAGATAAGTGATTCACTTTGGTTCCACTGACAGTTCAGTTGTTGCAAAATAGAACAACTGTTGTTAGCACTATACAAAAAATCGTTAAGGGAAACCTAACGAACTCAAAGGCAGAGATGGTCATAGTTGTTGGTTTGCTTTTCCAGATAACTGTTGTTTGGTGTTTTACGTTTCTAAGAAGGAATAAGTAATACTTGTTTTGTCTACTTTGCGTAACAAAAAAATTTATGAATGAACCAAAAGAAACCATGACAAATAACGTTCTTCAACAACACCAAGTACAGGGTAGATATTCTAGATATAATGTGTGGCCAATATGGTGTATCATGTAATGTTCGAAAGTAGCCTATGAATGTTTTTTTTTCCCTTCTGAATGTTGGAGTAATTAATGCTATAACCTTGTACAAACTAAACAATGCCTTTATGTTTAATATCTGTTAGATCTCTCTATTGCTCTCATCAACCCTCTTGTTCATCTATGTCTCCAGAAAGAAATGTTACCAAAAGAACTGAAATCAACACAATGTGCAAATTTTTAGGAGTAAAGGAACATACACTAGTTTTTCGACCACGTGATGAAGAAAGAGGGCACTGCCATATGTTTTTGAGACAGATCTGCTCTCAAATCATGCAGTATTTGTTTTAAGTGTATTTGCATTGAATATTCAGACATGCAGTCTTAACTGCAAGATTAACAATGAGGAAGTTCGAGAACATGGGCCGCATAGGTGACAACACAACTGAGAACAACAGACTTTGTATTTTATTTTGCTTGTAGAAAGAATGTCAATTATTAAATTTTACAATTGAGGTTTTATATTTTAGGAAAGTTGTACATTAAAACACACGTTTTATTAACCTATCACATAAATAACTAAAATATTTTTCATCTTAAAAACTATTAAAAATTCCATAATACCAATGGGTGACATATTTCATCTACGTTATAATTTTTGCACGATCGCTGGAGTGTTAAAAATACATATTTCACTAAGAAAAACTACTTTAGACGATAAAGATTCTAAAAATAATCAAATTAAAATAAATGCAGAGATTGAATGTTTATTTAGTTATTAATAATTGAATAATCACAGACAATTATTACTGCTGTTCAATCATTATATATTAGTCTTCAGTACAGTGGCGGACTTTATAAGGGCTATACGTATATACGCAAGTAGATAATCTTAGTAAAGTTTTCTTGTTTCACTCTGTCTAATGTTATTTATATAAGCACTTCTTAACTTTAGTGAAATGTAGTCTATATTATTCCTAAGGGTATATTTTTGTCATTAAACACTCAATATATATTTATATTGTTTCTGTTTGGTCTGTTAAACATAAATCGTTAATAAATATATCTATATCTAAATTAATTAGTAATAACTGGCTGGACCTGTTTTTTCAGGTCTAGCCAAGAAATGGCTCTCAAGCCAAATGACAAAGAAACAGAATTAGCTATTCAAACTTTATTAAATTTAAATAATGAATTAGTAGTAGAAGAAAACCTAAAAGTTAATCAAAATACACCTGAAAGTAATGAAAATATTTTTTTTTTTTTTTTTTTTGTGTTTTTTCTGTTAAGAAACCATTTAGAAAATTATTCGGGGTCAATGGGAATTGAACCCGGAACCTTTCCATTGATGGTTGCCATGACGATTGAGAAAGCAATGACGCTTTAACAACCACGGCCACCGTGGCCCAGTAATGAAAATAAAAGAAAACATACAGATTCTATTAGCCCTCAAGAAAACAGGGATAAAAAGTTTCTGGACGAAAGTATGCTAATCATTTACCTCCATTAAAAAAACCAAAACACAAAAATATCTATAGAGAGTCCAACACAGGGCCATTATGTAGTATTAATACAAACAAATAATGGGGCAAAAATCAACCCTATAAGAGTAGGCAAAATAATAGAAAACTCGAAAGAAAATATTGATTACATAGAAAAAAAGGGCAACACACTATCAGTTATTTGTAAATCTGCATCAGCAGCCAATAATTTAATTATTAACACTAATTTAAACGAATTTAATGTTTTTATTCCTTCATATAGAGTGGAGTCAATAGGACTTATTTTTATAGAAAAAGATATAGACGTATCCGATATAGTGAACGAGGGTTTCAGTCCAGTAGAAATCACATCAGCTATAAGAATTAAAAAAAAGACTCGGAAGGCAAACTTCAGAATACAAATGCGGTTAAAGTTTTTTTTTCAAGGAAACATAATACCTAAAGAAATAAGACTAAATTATGTTATACTACCGGTAAGGCAATACATAGCACCTGCTATGCAATGTTATAATTGCTTTTTATATGGTCACAGAGCGAACGCTTCCTGTAAAAAGGATAAGAAATGTAGGGTATGTGGGGAAAATTTTCATGGGCAATGCAATAAGGATCCAAAATGTATACATTGCGAGGGTAATCACCCAAGCAACAGTAAAGCATGTCCGGAATACGAGAGACAAATGTCAATAAAAACTAGAATGGCCCTTTTTAAGGAGGACTATTTTACAGTGGCCAAATTATATACTATGAATTATAAAAAAAATAAAACATATAATAAATATATACCCAAATCTTTTGCAGATACTGCAAGGACACCTTATGAAATAAAAAACCATATTGAATTTCCAGAACTAAATAAAAATAATAGAAATTGCAGCAACTGTAATACAGAGAGGCCACGTAGAAACTTTCGAGCAAATTACAATAAATATTACATATTGAGTGACTGCGAGGACACTCAATTTAGTCCAACAGACAGCACAGGCACACTAAATAGCACTTTCTCAAATCCAAAACTAAATCTCTCAAAAAAACAGATTTCAAAACAAGACAAACCTTCAATAATAGAAACAAGTACCTTTACAGATAGTAATAATCCAGACAATCTGGAAACCATAAATAATAAATCAGAAATAATTAGACCAATAGTTTCAAATAAAGAACCATTAGATAATCTGATCAAAAACATAAAATTTAGAAAACAACTCCAAACATGGCTTAAAAACATTTCCTTAAAAAAGGAATATATCAACCATCAGGAAAATGTCCATAAAGATTTAATAAAAATAATCAAATGTAATAGAACAGTAGATGAAAATACAGCTACTACTCAATTTAAAAAGATATAATTATGACATACAAAAAAACAATAGATAATCTAAATATATGACTCAAACAAAATAATCCTAATACAATTCTAGAAATAATTGATTTGATAATAGCAGCAAAAATTCCAATTTAAATAATACACAAGTATAAAAAGAAAAAGTATGAACAAGATACATCAAACATATATGTACTAACCTGGCTCGAGGTGCTTATATCCATGGTCCGTATCCTTTTCGGTTTAGGAATACCAGAAGGACCTCTGGTGAGAAGAAAATCCCATATCACATACCAATATTCCCTAATCCATAGTTCTCAAAAAATCATATATAAATCCTACTTTCTGTAACTAATGAGACTTACAAAACATATTATGAACGCATAGGAATTAAAACACACAGTAGTGACACTTTCCTACTAACAAAAAAATTTTTTTTTGTAAGATAGATAAAATTAAAAGAACAATCATTGTTTTGTGTTATAAAAGTGCTAGAAATGGAAAAAGTACAGTGATTTTTTATAAGGGCTACATGGAACTCCAAGCCCGCCTATAAAAAATAGGCATCAAGAACAAAAAAAAAATATTAGTCTTATTACATCAAATAGATACAATTTAAATCTTTCTTCTTCCATATTTAATATATAATAATGGATTGATGTAAATAATATCAATCAAATTTTATTTCAAAAGATACAGTTTAGAATTAACTGTTATACATATCAACATTTTCCATTAATTATAAGCAGCTTTAATAAGCTATTAGCAGTTTTTAGATACATTTTTCAAATAATCAGCAAAATCTGGGTTCACAACTTATGAAAGGCTATTTAATCATTAGTAATTGAATAATCTTAGACAATTTTAGAAAACTTTTTGGTTTAATACTTAGTGCAACAACCAACAAAGAATAAAAGTGTTTACATGAACAATTATTACAGCTGTTCAATTATGATTTTATATTTCACACGGTTTGTCAGTTACATTACAAGGCCTTTGTACACCGAAGGTATGTAATGTCTTCGCTAAATATAAGATGATTTGTGTGGTTTTCTGTGTTAATAGGATGACTTTATTTTTTTGTTTACAATCAATTTGAAGAGGAACAACATTACATTCAGTGTTAAATTAAGACGAGTACAGTCCATAAAACATTTTTTTAAATTTACTCTCCTAAATGTTCAATGATAAAACTAAATAAAATAACTAATACATTTTACTGCCTAAATAGATCAAAGATAAATAATTGTTCTATGGATGTAAAGTGGACTAGTTAGCAATTTCCTAGAATCTCTTCTATTGCCTAAAGAGAAGGAAGTCCACATGTCAAATATTTCCTAGAAACCTTTCCATTATTTAATGAACAGGAAATGCATAAAAAAGGAAGCAAGGCTCTCTCAACTACATAAAATAAAGAATAGTACATTTGTTTAAAATATACCTGCTACTATAGAACTTTTAAAAATTGAGATTTGTATGTGAAATGAAAATGTATTATTGTTCCTTTTTTAATCATTTGGATTAAGTATAACGTAAATAAGAAAGCAATTTTAACTAAGCTATGATAAATAAATAAAATCATATTGTTTGTTGAAGAAAGAAATAGTTTCTAAGCCATTGTTTCATAAGTTAGTTAAGACTACACAAATTATCTAAAAATTGCATTAATTTTTTTTAAATTGTCTGTTATTTCATAACTTGTCTACTACAACAATATGAACTTCATAATAATGTGTACATTGAACCAGATATATAAATGTTTTTTTACAAGTAAATGGCTAAAAAATATGAACATTATTCAGCTTATACATCAACATCTTATAATATTACTAATAAAACTCTAGATAAAATCTGGTAAGACAATAGTGAATAATGATCCTAGCTTTCATTTGAAAATAACTGAGTTTGCCATTCTTCTTCTTTTTATTTATTCAATAGCTCTGGTTTCATCATAAACAACTTCTCAGAAATACCGGAAATTATAAGAAATGTTTTAAATGCTGTAGGGTGTAATGCTTAGAGTATTCGCTTTAATTACTGGAAGGGATTCTTCTTAATTTGAAGCCTGTGTTTAAAGGCAAATCAAAAAATGTGCCACCCCTTGTTAGAAAAACTTATTTGAAATTATAGGTTTTCTACAGTCTTTACTCTTCAGTGGTGTTCAATAATCGTGCTTATTATAATAAAATTGAGGAACATAGTAGCACGGTGGTTGTCCAGTTTGTTATTATCATAACCTCCAACTTTGTAAGTTCAAATCTAGTTGTGGGGTTTGCTTTACTTGTGCTACAAGCTGCTCCCTATTAAAGTAAGAACATTAACAACAACTCAAAATATAGTAAAATTTACTGTTAAAATAAAATGTGAGGAGAACCACAAATAAGCTAGTTTGAATTAAGTAAATCAGAGTTATATTATTGTGTATATTGGATAAGGGAATATCATATTAAAACTGGAATCACAGCTCATATCATGAATAGGATGTGTAATTTTGGTTAGAGGAAGGGCTTAAAAAATACAGGAAATGTATAAAAAGAAAAGTTATTAAAAACAAAATTAAAGTTGTTTCTTCTTGTTATCCACAATTTAAAATTATGTTCTCATCGTAGCTCAACAACTTTATAATCTTAAGACTTTGAATTATTGTTTAAACTAGATTTTGGATACCAGCCATATATTAACTTATATTATTTAAGACACTAGCAATATCTAATCCACATTTTTGTTTGTTTAGGCACTGCGTACTTATGAAGAAGGTTTAGTACTAATTGACAAAGCATTAAGTATAACAATAGAATGCCCAAGCAACCCAGACCAAAATTGGGAGAAAGCATGCACCATGGTTCAAAAACTGAAGAAGACAAGGTCAGCTATACATTAATTGTAAATTTTAGTTGTGGGTGCTATATTAAATATGTAAGGAAATGGCACACCTGTTTTTTGCCTCAATTATAAATTATTAGTTTTTTTATTATTGTAAAAAAACTAAATTCTTAAAAAATAACAGTCAAACCTTTTTATTTAAGCAATAATAATAATTACGTGTATCATAACATTATAAAGTGAAAACTGCTTCTCCAGATCAAATGAGGCCAATTGTCTTCCGATTGATTGACTTTTATTTTGAATCATTATGCACTTTAGGATTCTTTACCTTAAAAAGAAAAAATTCTGACTTATTTGTCTGTCAAAGTCGGTTTTCTTCAGAACAAAATAAAGATATCAAATAAAATTGTGCATAGTGTTAAGAAATACTAATTGGCATTTAATTATAATAATTACATCTAAAAACATATTTTACTACACATTTTGACAGACTAATGTTGAGAACCCCAAAAATTTTACTTTTTAAGTTTGAAAAGCTTTATTTAAGGATATTTAAGAAAATTGTTTAAAGAGTTTTGCTATTTGTAGTTTTTCAGATATTTCTGAAAATGATTGCAATAAACACATTTTTCTATTTCTGAAAATACTGCAGCGGATATTTTGAAAAACCAGTGTATTTTATTAGTGAAACTCTTATACTTTACAGAAAAACTGTAGCTTATCCAAAATTTTTGTAAATAGTTTTGAAAATGTGATTCTTTCAACCTGTGTCAGATAGCTGTCACCGTCATTCACTTGTATAATTATTAGTCTCGCCATGGTTGTTGGTGTAAAATTATAAAACTCACACTTCTTTCTTTAAAAAAAAAAGGAAAAGGTGTAACAAGACCGGCAATTACCCAAAGAGTTTCTAACAAACAAAACTGTGAGCAAAGTTTATTCACCGGCTCATGACAGAGTATTAAAAACAACATCGGGTCAAAGTATTGAAAGCAAATAATGAAGACACATTCCTTAACAAGTAACAAAACAAAACGGTTATGACGTGGAGATTAAAACGCAGTCATTGATCAAAACTAAAGTTCTCCGAAATCCAAGAAAGCATGAGCAACAAGATCAAATGTCAATGTCATGTTGACTGTATTATTTTATTACAAGATAGTTAACTCTCTTAGAGTTCTTTCCATAATATGTTAAATAATTAATAATTTTTATCTTGAAGTTTTGAGACTATTTTGAAAAAAGTTTTAGAAGAAAAAGACTTGATCTTTGACGCAATGATGAATGTGTGTTGCATCATGGCAATACTCCTGCGCACACAGCACTTATTATTCGCAAGTTTTGCACAAAAAAATGATACAACAGTTCTACCTTAACACCCATACTTATCTGATTTAGCTCTTGCTGACTTTTTTGTCCTTCAGACTCAAGTCTCCCTTCAAGGTACAAAGGTTTGACACAATTTATGAGATAAAACCAAAATTGCTTTAAGAACTAAATAGGATTCCAGAAAACTCATTATCTAAATGCTTCCGGCAATAGAGGCACCTTGGCAGAAATGTGGCACTAGGCAAAGGGAGTACTTCGAAGGCGATAAGGTTAAATAAAGTGTAAAGTTTTTTACTAAATTTAAAAAAAATTGTTTGGGAACTTTTAAATCAGACTTTGAACATATCGAAGCAACATTTTATGGCCCTAACATTGTACTTGAAAGTATAAAATCGTAGACTGGAGTTAACTTGATTGATATTTTTGTTTGTTTATATTAAGTAGACGAGGCTATTGCTTTTATTTGTTTTGTAGAATAGGTTGTATTTTAAACATTTTGTTATTTTTAATTTATACAAATGGTCTTAAATATACTTTTAAGTGACTTACCTACTTAATATATACGAAACTTGAAATGACTTACTTCTTACTTCTTGTGCGTGTATCTGATATCAAGTGAAATCAACCACACAGTGTCTCTCATAAACAAGGGCAGCAAGTTGCCAAAAGGTGTTGTTCGACAGTACTCTTTCAAGGGTGCATTCTCCTTTAAGCCTCGCTTTAAGTATCTTTCTAGGAGCATTTTCTGGACCAGGGCATTTCAGAAGGATGTTTTGGAGAGTTTCTTCTTGTTCTTGGCATACCAAACAAGTGGGCGAGTCAGCCAGTCCAAAACGGAAGAGGTATGCCTGAGTAAAGATATGCCCGGTTCTCGCTCTGGATGCGAAAGTCGATACTGAACGAGGGATTCCCTTGTAAATTTCCAGGTTGTTAGGAGTTTTCTGTATTGAGTATATGTGGCGACCGTTTCTCTCGTTATTCCACTGTTCAACCCATTTAGATTGCAGGGTTCTGTCACAAAGAGCAAAACCGGCACTCAGGGAAAGATTTCTTTATGGAATCGGGCCCAAACCTGCAGCTATTCTAGCTATCTTATCTGCTTCCTCGTTGCCATGTATACCATAATGTCCAGGAACCCACTGGAACCAAATGTTTTTACCTCTGAGTTTTCCAAGCATAGCGTGAATGTCATTTACTCTACGGTAGTAGTTCGAAGGTTTGTACTGCTTCAAAATCTGCAGTGCACTCATAGAGTTGCTGAGAATACAAACATCCCGTTTTTCCACACTGGCGATGTGAGCTACGGCTGCGTCAATTGCTAACAGTTCCACGTCTGTGCTTGATATAGAATGTGCAGGTACATAGAATGACTCATTGGTGTCGTCTACAAAATATCCTGCTCCAGATTTCGCATCGAGCTGGTTCAGTGAGCCATCTGTAAATATTCTATAATAGTTCCTGTAGTAGCCGTTAATAGTCTCTAATGCAGCTGCTCTCTGAACTTCAGGAAGGTCCTACTTAGAGACATTGTTAGGTAGGTGGAGTCTTATATTGGGAGAGCAGAAATTCCAAGGAGGGTTCTGGTTTACTATCGGGATTTTATCAGGCAGAATTTGGATGAAGAAGGATGTGCGGTGATGAAAGGAGTGCCTATGGTGGGATTTCCTTTTCTCGGGTTCAAAAATAGAAACCAGCTGGGGAAGTGACAGGTTTTTTAGATGCTTGTGCCAGACTATTCTGTCAAGATGAATGTCCAATGGCTTGATGTTCAACTCTATTTCCATTGCATGTATAGGGGTAGTTCTTGGACAGCCCAGGCAGAGTCTTAAAACTGAATTCTGAATGCGCCTCAGTTTGTCTAGGTGGGTGTTAGCTGCAGAACTCCAAACTTCTGCACCATACAGCATTTTGGACCTCACAAACTTAGTGTATAGTTGTCTTAACATTATTGTGTCTGTGCCCCTCTCTACTTACCACTGCCTTAAGTAGGTTTAGTCTGCTTAAACATTTTTTTGTTGTTATCTCTTTATGTGTTCGCCAAAGTAGTTTAGGGTCCAGTGTTATTTCTAAGAGTGTCGGGTTTATATTAAATGGAATGAGTGTTTCTTCCAACCTCAAATGTGGTATAAAATCTTTGAGTGAATATCTTGTGAAAAATGAACATTCAGTCTTAGTTAGAGAGATATTTAGACTCCATTTTTTTGTCCATGCATTTATGTTGTTTAGGGCTTCTTGGACATTATAGGTGACTTTGTGAAGGTCACTGCTTGTGCTCCATATAGTTATATCATCAGCAAAAACACAGCCATCTGTCGAGGCAGGAATCGTCTCCAGCATATCGCTCAATGCAACGTTAAATAGGGTGCTGCTCAAAACAGAACCCTGTGGTATACCACCGACAACTTTTATCTCCTCTGACTCCGTGTTATTAACTTTGGTTTTAGTTGCTCTATTTCTTAGAAAACTCTTTAAGAATTTCAGCATTTTCCCTCTAATCCCAAGCACCAAGCAGTGCAGGATTATGGTGGAATGGGGGATTCTATCAAAGGCTGCCTCTAAGTCGATCATAACGGCCGCTGTTACAGCCCTATCAACAAAACCACAATAAATTGACTCTGTGAAATGCAGCAGTGAGTCAACAGTGCTCCTTCTTGGTCTGTATCCATATTGTTTGGGATGCAACTTTTCTTCATTTTCCAATCTCCAAACCAACCGGTTATTGATGATTCTTTCCATAAGCTTTCCTAGATGAGATGTTAGGGATATTGGTCTGTATGAATTTGGCAGTGTGGGTTTTTTTGGGGCTTCAAGATGGGAATAATTTTTGCAACTTTCCAGTTTTGTGGAATGTTTCCTGTACACCAGATACTGTTGAAGTAGGAAAGGATTCGCTCAAGAAGTTCTGAGGCTAGGTTTGATAGCATGGAGTTGTGGATGTTATCTCCTCCTGGGGCAGTATTCCGTATCTCAGGTATCGCTTGCGAAAGTTCATCCATTGTCAATGGAGAATCTGCTAAGTCCGTGTGTAGGCATAGGAGGTTGAGATTGCATGAAAGGTATTGTTCTTGTTGAGTCATGGCTTTTGGGTAAGATATTGCAGTTGTTGACCTTCCCGTATACACCAGATTGAAACAATTAGCCATATCTTTATCATCTCTTATAATTTGGTTGTCTTGGGTCGTGATGTAGTCTATTCTGGCACTATGTCTTCCCTCAATACTCTTGAATCTCTTCCATGCCATGGAGGAAGGTGTATTAGAGTTAATAGAGCTGACAAACTCTCTCCAGTTGTTGCGTTTTGCCTGCACAACAGCTTTCCTGCATATTGCACTTGCACGATTAAATACACTTCTACTCTCTGTATCTCTTTTTTCATCCACCGCCTTCGAGCTATTTGTCTGTCCTTTTTTAGTTTGGTGAGAGCATCCGTCCACCAGATGTTGGGCGTGTTCCTCTGTTTTTTATTTTGGGTAGGCTTGCCTCTGCTGCAAACTCAATTGATTTTTCAATGTTTATTAGATGCTCTGAGTCTTGAAACTTATATTCATCCAGCTTCTGTCTAAACAAATCCCAGTTTGCACTCTTAATCTTATATTTTGTTTGTGGATTTGGGTCTTCACCTTCCTTGGCTGTTCTTGAGTGACGTACTTTGAAATATATCGGAAATATATCGTACAGTCTTCTATCAATAGAGCCAGCCTTGCAGACACAAGGGAGAGGTCGATTGTACTGAGAGATCCTGAGCTTGGAGACTGGTAGGTAGGATTTTTGCTTCTATTACAAAGAATCATCTTCTCATCTTGGATCCACTGATGGACTATCTGTCCATTTTGATTTTCAGGTCCTTCATTCCAGCTGTGATGTCTAGCATTAAGATCACCAATGATCAGAAAATTCTGTGTCTTTGGAGTAATCTTCTCCAGTTCATGTAAAGTTATCCCCTGGTTGGGAATGTACAGATTTATAATAGTCATTTTGAGTGATTTATTAATAGATATCTCAGCAGAGATAGCTTCTAGATGGTTCGTTGAAAACTTGATGACATTGTCCACATTTAAAGATCTGTGAACAAACATTGCCAATCCACCTCCTCTTTTAGTTTCACGGGAATGATTGATTAAATTGAAGTTGTTAAATTTAGAATGAAAGAGCTCGCTGTGTGGTAGAGAAGACTCCTGGATGCATATTATCTTAGCATTTGTGGTTTCAACCTCTTGTTTGAGTTCTGCTGTTTTGTTCCTCAAGTATCTAGAATAGAATAGAATAGAATAGAATAGAATATTTTTTATTTGTCAGTAAATATTTCATAAAATACATTGACACGTCACATTTAAAACAAATAATATAATATATAATTATTATAATTATTTAAATATAATTATAAAATTAATATAATTACCTAATTTATATCCGTCTTGTGACTTTGTTCGTCTTAATTTTAAGACGCGTTTCGGGCTCGTGGTCCCATCTTCAGTTTATTCTTACTCCGTTGGAGGTCGTTATAATTAAATTAAAACACAAACACAAACATGAACACAACACATAACACGCACATAAACAAACTAATCAGTCATCATTTGTAGGTTGGTATCACGATGCGCACAGTACCTAGCCACGCGCGACACTGAAGCTAAAAGAGGGGGCGCATTAATCATTTCTAAGGGGCGTTTCCAATTTTATCCACTTTCGGACTCCGTAAGTACTCAATGGCTGTGTCGTACAGATAATTAGATTTAAATGAAAGTTGTTCATTCAATAAATTGTTTGGGTTGGTCACATTCGCCCTATATATTTCTTGGATACCACACAATGGAAATTAAATTATAATTATATAATATAATATATTATATTTTATATAATATAAAATAAATAATAATATCTCACGTTCCACTGCAAAATGCCCACACTACAAGCGTCCTCAGATGTTATTGGATGGATGTTCTGTCTGCTTTTCTTCTTGCGTTCAGGAAATTTGTTCCTAGAGAGATATGAATTTTCAGAATTTGAAATGACAGAAGTATTAAATATATTGCTTACTTTTTTTAATCCCGCAAGAATAGAATTTTAGTTTCATTAAAAATTTTAACTCATTGGTACACAGAAAAATGTCACACAAATATAAACTGTATACTTTCCTAAAATTGTGCATTAATATCCAGTAAACAGGTGTTCAATATAACACAAGCAAACCTATATCTTTTTTATTGGTTAAATATACGTCATTCTCAGAAAACAGTTCAGTGAATATTTATCGGTGTATAGATAACAACTCAATCAACCTTAAGCCTATACTGTAATTACTATTAAATAATATCAGTTTCAAATGTTGAAATGTGGAGTGTACTGTAATTATCAACAAATAAGCTTTATTTAACAAGCAAGGTATAAATAAATATTCAAACCAGCTTGACTAACTTTAGGTAATGGCGAAAGAAGACATGATAATGTACGTTTGAAAATTTTGAATAGTCATGGTGACATTGTTGGTCCTGCAAAATAACTGAAACTATAAGTCATCCAAAAAGAATTATACAGTTGAAATATTTGGCTATCTGTTAAAACTGTTTAAAAATTGGACATTTCACAATATTTAATGTTGATTGTAAGTTATTATCTTTACATTATTTATAGGTAATTGTTATTTTAACTTAAACATAATGCATGTTGAGTCTTTACTATTAAATCCTTAAAAAAACAAGGAAGATTTTAAGGTTAGTTTAATTATTTAAGTAAAAATCTACTTATCATATTGGGATGAAACTTTTACCAACGTGTTAAGCTTTGTCATCACCAAGTGTTGCCCTGTGTTTCAAAAGCTTTTTTTAAATTATTTCGAGCAATGACTGAATATTTTCAAAATTTTAGAGGAACCGTTTTTTTAGTAGCTTTATTTGCCAAAATTTAAAAAATATCCATTAAATTGTTAAGTGGAATAGCATGTTATTTTTTAAATTAATTGAAATAATTTTTCTGCTTATGAACTTCCCTAGCAAGTTACAAGTCAAAAACCTGGAGTAAGACCGAAAATTGAACTTTGAACCTTTACCATTCCATGATAATGCTCTGCCAACTGAGCCTCCTTGATCACACCAAATATTGGTTGATGTTATCTCATTTGTACCGTTTACTACATTTTTCTGAACTAATTGACTGAATACCTCAGTCACTTGTAGTTTATTGTAAGAAATGGAAAACAATGAAAAATTACTTGCTGTCCCCTTATGTGGAAAGAGAAGCGGTTGGTATGTGCTTCATTACTCCACTTATCTTGTATAATCAAAAATCCTTGAGAAAGGATAAACTAGATATGGGAATGCTGAAATCTTCAGTGTAGAGAATCTTAAAGAAAACAAAATTAAATTTTATAAAACTTATCTAATCCATAACCTTATTCCGCATTAATGAGACTGATCATGATTGGCGTGCTTGTATTGTTTTCTAAAACTAATCTACTGTGATAACGTTATCAGATCTAGGCGAAATTGTTGTTATTAGAACACAACCCTCAAATTCTTGAGCAGAAACTTCAAAAATATAAAGGAATTATTACTGTCTGGGCAGCTGCGAGTGCTATAGGCATGTTGTTTCATGACATTTCAGAAAATATTATGCAAGAAAATAAATCCAGTTTTAACTCATACACTTACAGTGGAATCTTGCCAAGATGAATTCATTTATAACACAATTTTTTAAATTCCCTTGAAACATTGGTAACTTTTAATGTAAAAAAATACTTCTATATTATGAACACTTAACTGTCAAATTTCAAAACACTAAAGCATAAAACCTCTAAAATAAAAATTTAATAGAATTGGTTTATGAATGAGTGAGTGATTAAAAATGACGGGATTAACGTCTTTGTGGTACACACTGTTTATTACAGTATGAAGACTATAAATTAGTATGTGTGAATAATTAATGTAAAAAACAACTTTTCTGATTAAAATTCATAATTTAGCTTTTACAAACTAATTCCAGAGCAACCTATGATGTACACAATATTTAATGTATTGCAGATAACCTGTAGTAAGTGTTCTATCTCACTCCACCTTCCAGAAACAGGTTTTTTCGATTTTTTCAAATCTCTTGACATTGCCCATGAAAATCTAATTTTTCTCAACTTTTACCGAACATATTGCCATTTTTTATGATTTCTTTGGAAAGTAAACAAAATTTTCTACCAGATTAAGTATAGTTTGCCACAGTCAAGCCATCTTAAAGCCTTGTAAAATCTACTTGAAAAAAATATGTTGGAAAATTAAGAAAAAGGGCACTACATCTTACTTAAGAAATTTTTCTTATGCATCATACTACAATCTGTCAAATATCACAAAAAACTTCCCCACATCTTAAGCTTTAAAATAGTATACTATTAGTGACCTTTTCTATTCACCTAAGGGACGGCAATGAGCGTTAACATAATTATTGCTGGTTGTGATGAAATAATTATAATAAATACCCTATCTTCGTTTTAACACATTTCATCTCCGATGAAACTTTTTCATTCCTTTGTCTTATCTCAGTTATCTACATTTTTAATATTCCTAATCAAATAACAAACATACCCATTTGTAAAAACTAATTAGTTTCATTGGATTGCTCCTGAAAACATACCTCAGTTAAGTGAAAGCTACTATGGAATACATATCACAAGAATATGCTGATATGTACTCTTGTGTATGATTTTTGGGATGGTAATGCTCTTGCCGCCAGAAGGGAATATGAACTTCGCTTCGCGAATGGCCGGATTCCTTGTACAAGAGTGTTCTCAAGATTGCATCAGCGGCTTGTGGACTTTGGCACCGTACACAAAAAGCGTCGTGAAATAGGTGCTGCATATGGCGTAGCGACGGACGAAGCAATCGTTGATGCTGTTCACAACGATCCAGGAGTAAGTACTAGAGACGTTGCTAGAGATATTGGCATTTCTATTGGAAAGTTTGGAATGTCTTGAAAAAAAAACTCCATACATTTCATTTGGATCCTGTTCAAGCTTTAGAAGAAACTGACTTTGGCCCAAGAGTTCAGTTTTCCCGATGGTTACTTAATAGTGACATGGAATAGTATGGTTTCTTTAAAAAGATTTTGTGGACCGATGAATCGTTGTTTACTAGAGAGGGAGTTTTTAACTGTCACAACATGCATCACTGGTCAGAACAAAACCATAGAGCTACAAAGGAAAGGGAGTTTCAAAGACGTTTCCGAGTTAATGTCTGGGCTGGAGTCATAGGGGATCAATTAATTGGTCCACGTATCTTTGAAGATACATTAAATGGACCAATGTACTGAGATTTCTTCCAGCACACCCTACCTACCCTCGTAGGTGGACTAGATCAAAATCAAAGAGGCGGACCCGTCGCGAGGCCAGCCAGATGTCCTGATCTTAAGCCCATGGAATTCTTTGTTTGGGGGTTTCTAAAAAGTGAAGTGTACACTACAGCTGTAGACAGTGAAGAAGAGCTGAGAAACCGATTAACAGTAGCTGTAGAAAAGTTGAGAGAAACATTGTCTTTTAAAGTTTCAGTTACTGCAATGAGAAAAAGGTCACGAGCATGCATCAGATGTGAAGGCAGGCAGTTTGAACAAGGCCAATAGGCCTATGCGGCGATCTAAAGAAAGCTGATGTACAGCTTCGGCATTAGTCACATGGGCCGGCCAGTGGTGACCGCTCTTATCAGTGCCGGCAGCCGGAATCGAACCTGCAAAGTCCGACTCCGAAGGACAGCTACCCCGGTATTATTGGTATTGGTATTTCATCATAAGCAGGTCAATAATTATGTTTAACGCCCATTGCCACCCCTTAGGCGAATAGGAAAGGTCACTTCTAATATACCATTTTAAAGCTTAAGATGTGGGGAAGTTTTTTTGTGATATTTGACAATTTGTAGTGTGATACATAAGAAAAATTTCTTAAGTAATTTGTAGCGTCCTTTTTATTAATTTTCCAAAATATTTTTTTAAAGTAGATTTTACAAGGCTTTAAGAGGGCTTAACTGTGGCAAACTATACTTATTCTGATAGAAAATTTTGTGTACTTTCCAAAAAAAGTCATAAAAAGTGGCAATATGTTTGGTAAAAGTCGAGACAAATGAGATTTTCATGGGCATTGTCAAGAAGTTTGAAAAAATAAAAAAATAACTTTTTTCTGGAAGGTGGAGTGAGATAGAACTGTCCGAGATGCGTAGTTTTGTTGCAATTTGCATGCATAATAACATCTTGAAATTTTTGACACTGACTACCAAACACC
>JAGFPH010000269.1:693594-716485 GCA_018207615.1 Philaenus spumarius | reverse complement strand
TATTTTTTCCGCTTACACACTTCCTCAGCAAGGGATATTTAATTAAAATAAAATAAAAATAATAATAATATTTGTTAATAATGTTATTTAAAGTATGCGATAACGTTTCGTTCCGAACCAGTATTTATAAAAACTTCTCTGGTTATAACAGTCATTACAGTATTTCGTCATTTTGATAGCAAGTTTTAGATTGTTTCTTTTTTTTTTAAAACTGACTTGTTTTATTAGACAAACAATTTTGTTTTATTTAAGAGCTTTATGTTATATGTATCACAGTGGAGTGAACAACAAAACAGCATTTAAATAATATTAGAATGGAATGAATATAAAATTTAAATGACCCGCATCGCAGAACAAGTTTAATAATTTTAGATATTAGTATTCTAACTGTCCGCTTAATCGAATAATTCCTTCGGCCAGGTGACTAGATTACAAACCAGTTTTGCAGCATCTGCGATGATTTGGAAACTATATGTTTCATGGAAAATTAGATTACATCAGATTTTGATGAGCTCTATTGTATATTGTATTAAGTTCAAACAAATACAATAATAAGCCTAGTTATTCAATGGCTAAATGAAAAAAAAGAAACGAAAACTACGTTTTAGATTTAATCTTTATGATTGAGAATTATATATACTCTAAGAATAATAAACTTTCTCTAAATTAAGTTTACACCATGTTTTATAAATTATCGTTTTCTAAAACATAAATGTTATATACTTTATACACCCATATATGCAATGGTTCAGTATAGGTTCGAGTTTAACACGTACTGAACAGCAAGCATGAATATGGAACAGTGTTCCCTGAAGCACTTTGCTGACATAAAGGGATAGAAGATGACTTGAGGCGATCAACGCTTAACTTTGACTCGTAGTTGAAACTTGATTCAATTTCATTTGCGACTAACTGTGCATACGTGAAATGTTAATCCTTGGCATTAGGTCTACTTGTAAGTTTTAATGATGAATGACATTGAAAGGTTACTTCGTGAGAGCATTTTCTTGTTTAAGACTTAAGTTATATAAAACTTATCAGTAGGGTAAAACCCCATTAACGATAAAACATCGTTTTAACATCGCAAGAAAGACAACTAACAACATTAAAAAAAATAATTTGTATGAATATTTATTTTATTCCCTAATGTAAACAAACACATACAAAATAATACAATAAGAACATAACTTAAACATAACATAAAATAAAATAACTAACTGTAATATAACATCAAACTTAACTTATAAAAAATTAACAGAGAATATAGTTTCCATATGGGAATAAAATAATTTGCAACCTCTAGGGGAAGCAAGCCTTTTTTGAGGCTGCAGAAGTAAATGCTAATTTATTTATAGCAAAAAGAAAAAAAAGGTTCTGGGAGCAGTTAAATTTACAAAAAAAAATAAATAAAAACGTACTATGGGAAAACATACAAATAGCGGGAGAATTTTTTAAGAGAAATTAACAAATAAGAAATTAAACTAACATATCAGCACTAACTAAAAGGTTCAACAGCACTTTTGTAAAATGTTATATACGATAAAAAGCTTAACAATAATCATATATATAAAAAAACACTCAACAATATACTCTATCCAAATTTAAATCGCACAGTGCAAATCCATACTCTCTTACACACACTGTTCAAAACTACTGTACTTCCATCTCTCTCACACATCCAACAAACACTCCACATCGTCCCTGCTCAATAGCAAGATCTTCAGGAGAATACAATATTTCTTCAGTTTACTACATTGTTTAATTTCTTCAGGAAGTTTATTATAGAGTCTAGGTGCAGTTACAGAGAAGAAATTTAAATAAATTGTTAACCTGGCTTTAGTTACCTTTGCTTTGCTTTTGCATCTTAAAAAATAATAAATTGTGTTGCAAAAAAAATTAAGAACCCTGACTCCTAATGTAAAAAGGACTTTGTAAATAAACAGATAGCGAAGAGGCAATACAGAGATACATCGAAACAATGGTAAAGATGGCAACAGCCTTGTTTATTTAATATAAGCCGTACGAACCTCTTCTCTATTACAATCAAATCCTAAGATTAGTACAGATAGTGCCAAGACTGCCAAGTAGCGTGATGCGTCACTTGAGCATGCCCTGTAACGTCTTACCCTCTCCTACTCGACTTCAGTACAGTCCTACCATAGATCATGAATAATAAATAGAGCTTGAATCCATACGGGGGTTGTGTGCCGGAAAAAAGGTGTTCGCGAAAATAGTACATGATCGCGCCGCGAGGTAGCGCTAGGGAGAAAGCATTGTAAGCATTGGTGTTTCCAACCAGCTTCCTTCGTTTCCCCAATAGATAGCGCCAAAAAAGTCGTATTTCCAGTGGAACAAAATATTGCATTGGATCGGAGTTCTATTAGGTTATCCAAATACAATGGTCCTACTGTGAGTCTTCAGTACAGTCACCACTAAAAAGTGTTGATATACAATCAACACGACTACATTGCAGACATGAATTAGGTAGGGCAGGCGGCTCTGACTGTACTCCGCAGCGAGAGGGGAAATGTGGTGGGAGCCGGCGTAGGAGACTTGCACACCCCCTCTTCGCGCTCCATCCTAATTGGCGCTATCCGTAATATACGTACCTCCCCAACAACAAATCCCATACAAAAAAACCATAAAAAAATAAATTTTCCGTAAAGCGCTTTCCGGGACGTCATATTTTAAGTGAAAAATAAACTTAAGATATTGTTTAGCTTAGCTTTTAAATTAGCAACGTGCATTTTCCACGTTAAACGGTCATCTAAAACCACTCTCAAATACTTACACGAAGACATTTGTTTTATTACAATGCAAGAAACGCACACCGAATTTCCGACTACACAATCCATACATTTATATAACACAGGGTCATTTGGTTTAGCTTTGTATAGTAAAGAGATAATTTTGTTTCATTTCAGACTACACTACACCATCAAAACTATGATGATTATGAACGGAATTTTTTTATGAACTCAAAACTATTACAAAATGAGTAGGCCTACCAACTCGCACTTTGTTGACATTGTTTTACACTTTGCTGGCATATTTGTTACTCAAATCTCTTTCCATTTCAACACTTTGCCTTGTCACAATCTATTTCTATTTTATAAACTGCGAATTTACCACACAAGCTACAATGATTGGCACTAGAAACCCAGTTAATCAGTTTTATACGATATTTATATGTAAAACTAATACATGTGTATAAAATTCCTTACTAAATTCGACTCTATTTAGAAGGAAAATATAATTACAGTTCATACATTTAGACATTTTCTAATAACCTGCTGTACATTAATTAGCAGAACATTTTTATGGCAAAAGTAGAAAAATCAATCACTGTTTAGTATCACGAATTTTTACAAACTAAGCAACTGTGAAAATAACTTGTACTGACATAGATGGAGATAGAAGGAAAGACAGTGTGCGACAGAAAGAGAGATTTGCGCCACTTTATATGAAAACAAAATGTTCTATTAAAAAACTCAGAAATAATAACACTATCATCATTTCACGTATATTTAATTGCAGTAAATAACCAAAACCAGGTTAAAGTTTATTTATTTATTTTTTTAATTTCGTACCTATTACTCTTATAAAATATTTACACAGCAGCTAAAAATAAAAAAAAATTGCATGCATTCTTAATGTCAAACTTAAAATTTATATTGTACTAATCACGTTTAATAGTTTTTATCCAGCGAAAATATTAAGCCTTAACTAAATAATAGTTAATATTGTTTGCTTATTTAAATTCTAAGTTGATTTACATCTAAGTTTAATGTCAGAAGCTAATTCGTTTAAAAAACGTTAAGAAACAATTTTCTGTCTGTGGTTATAGTTTATGTAATTTATCTTTATTCGGAATTTTAATTTTTTTAATTCTGTGTTTAGTGTAAAAATTAACATAGATTCTTAACTTACGTTCCTGAAAAACAGATTATAGAGATTGTGCTAAATGGGAAATGAATTTATCTCAGCCATTTTAGTTGGTTCAAAAAACATGAGTTTGTTTTTGTAATCAGCGTTTAAAAGTTCACATTAAGTCAGATTTCTTTTTTGAAAGGTTTGACAACCCATATAGTTGTACTTTTCGGGTAATCCGTAATATTCTATATTTTACTTTCTCCACCCTATACGTAGTATACGGAGAAAGTATTGTTTTCGTAAAAATGTTCGAATTTGAATTTTCAGTTGAACTATCGGTTTTGGTGCTCCCAGAACCCCCAAAAAATTGTTTAGTGCAATTATCTGTGTTGGTGCTCCCTGAACCCAAAAATATTTTTAGTGGAATTTTTTGTTTTGGTGCTCCCTGAACCCAAAAAAGTGTTTTTAACGTGGTGTCTGTCTGTCAGTGTGTCAGTATGTATACACGACCAGAGGGGACACTATTGGTCCGATTTTCATGAAATTTGGTATGTAGGTACTAAACCCTAATATCTCCAGGCGTTTTTTTTCATTTTTTGGAATTTTTAATTTTTAAGGGTAATTTACCCCTAAAAACCAATAAAAAACGACAAAAATGCAAATTTCTCAAAAACGGCTCTAACGATTTTGATCAAATTTTCAGTATTTATAGTGCTTAAGATGCCAAACAAAATGACACCACCCGCTTTTATCAAAACTTCGGCGTTTCATAATTATGGGGAAATGTTAAAAAATAAACAAGTTTATGTTGTCAATCTAGCATCACGGCGACGGCCGCACGGGGTAGCACAACGGTAGCGAGGACGGCCAGTAATTCAAAGGTCGCGCGATCGAATCCCGCCTGGGACAATAACTTTTTTATACGATTGACGTAGGTAGAATATTATTTTTTTGTTTTGTTCGAAAAAGTAGTAAATAAAATGATTAAAAACAATATTATTTTGACTACAGTAAGTTGGGAGAAAGTTTGTGTCAGTTAACTGATACCGTTTATTTAGTTTGTGTTCTTTGTGGAAGATTTTAATTATTTTTTGTCAGTTTACCTTTATAATTTGACCTTTGTGTTATTTTGAACTATTTACACTGATAATTGGTCGTGGCATACAATAGTAAAAAGTATTTGTCAAACACCGCAAAACTAGTTCCTGAATACATCCGTACAATTGTTTGCGAGATAAGTTAAACACAAGGTAGGCTACTTCGTTGCATTACCGGAGGCTGACCCCAAGGGGTTGAATGCTTAATAAGCTAGGCTAAGTGTAGGCAATAACGAGGACTCTAGAGAACGGAGGGTCACTATACAACTCTAAGGGTTGTTGTCCAATGAATGTAAATCCCTTATTTATTTAATCATCTAGGGTAAGTAACCTAACCCCCATCACAACTGCCTCTGTATTTTAATAATATTTTCTAGATCCTTGTTATATTTTTAAAATGGAAATTGTGTTACTTAGTCGCCTCATCAGTTTAGTTCTTTATTTATAAAGTGTTGTAACATCTAGGTCTTAATCCGTCGTTGGAGTGAATGCGTTCAATTTACTGTATGATAAATTAGTACAAGTGGTGAATTATTAATATTAATATATAAAAGTCAAAGTAGCTAATTACTCACTTTTCCAATCATTACTGGACTAGTTAGTACTATTTATTTATATTTGTAATTCTCTTGAAAAATGTATACCTTTTATTTAGCATTATACATAGTAGGTAGTTTGAGTTGGTCGAAGTGATTAATGCTTGAATAGAATTAATTATTTGGAAAATTAATACTATACATTAAAGCTTGGTAATGTCTTATTTTGATACCTCTAACTCCTGTGCTTTAGAAATAGTGAGCAAAACTCATAAACTGATTTCATAACCCACCGACAGCTGATACATAGTAGTCTTAGTATATACATTAGTAGCTAAACGGTGGTTACTTTTGTGGGAAACCAAATTGTTTTCTTTATAAGTGGCATTGTGCTTGCATTTCATTAAGTACATGTTAATGAGCATAGTGACTCAGACTTTGTGCACGCTTCATTTAAGTGCCATACAATGCACATTACATTACGTTCATTCAATTTGATTGCACAGTTTAATGATTACGTTATCATCTGTAATTAATTTCTTAAATTTAAAATCTGAATTATTTTTGTATGAATGAATAAATTGATGACGGTGTTTTAGCTATTTCCATTGTTAAGTTGAAATTTTAGAACTTGAAGGTTAATTCTTCTCACAGTTTCTACATTGTTTACCCTTTTATTGTATTACTTACATTTGTTGGTATATAGAAATAAGTCTTAGCTATGCACTATCGTTGCTCTCAAACTATCTAGCTGATTTTGAAAAATGAACATTGGATAATATTTTTTAATAAAAAAATTGTGGACCAGTTCCCATCTCGTTTACGCTTAAATATAAATATGTTTGAACTTATTGCGTGGAGTATGAATTTGAAGGATTACAAAAATATATTCTAAATACTAACCTGTATAACTCAGCTCGTATAGTGAACTTACGCCCCGACGTTAGCCGAACTGCTGAATTCAAAGTAGTACATGACAAAGGCTCTTATTAAAGAAACAGCGTACCAAACTATAAACACACAAAGGTTAAACGTTTTAGGTAATCGCAAATTCAATAACAATAACATTTCTTAAAATAAGCCTTCCTATTATTCATAGTATTTTAAAATAACAATTTAGTGAGTAGACAGTAAATAACGTTAGAAGAAATTGCGATTTTCAGACTTGTATGGTTTATTCTTTGATTTTCTCGTTCGTAAATATGTTGTATACTGATATATATATATACTAGCGGCATTTAACCATTTTATTGTAGATATAAATCAAACACAAAAGCACTTTAAATAAACAATAAAACAACGTTATATATACATAGTCGCTGCTTGCAACTGTACAGTGATTACAACATCAATGTAAAGACCGCTAGATATAATTCCCATATCGTCAGATATACTCTAAGCATTGTTCGAAACCACTTATTGACTAACAGCCCATGGGGAAAACTTTGTTTCGAAACATAGGAAGGGCTAAAGATAGAGAATGGGGGAGGTAAAACTCAAACAATTTGTTGTTTAGATACTACAAATCCAATCCTTATATCTTGTATAAGATGAATGAATGTTAGCTCAGCTTTATAAAGCATATAATAGATGAAAGCCAATTCACCTCCTTTTATGTCCACTTTATATTAGCTTATTACTTTGCATAGTGTGGTTGTTCTTTCATTTCGTGTACTGCAATAATGAATTCTTTGTGAAATCTCATAATCTAATGTAAAGTTATTGTCATTATTTTACTTTCACGGTGGCAGCCATCTTGGATTTTTATCCCGTAAGAGCAATGTTAGATTTAAAACTATTTATTTCGTTCATTTTGTATCATACAATTGTTGGCAAGTGCTCATTTTAACTACAGTCACAATACGCATCCGTTTCGCGTTTCACATTTTTTTTTTAAAATCCCGTTCACCTAATTTGTCACGTAATTGAATTTTTTTTAATACCAAGTTTGAACTTTTTTCCTTACTCAATAAAAAATGTACAACTAAAAGTGAATCGCAAGCCGGATCCGCACTTTTATAAAGAATATTTTTTTTTTCAGCACTCAATTACAAAAGATGCATTTATAAAATGGTTTTAAATGAGACAGTGTCAAAGGGCTCAGCTGAAGGAAATTGCACTATTTAGATACGGCTATTGAGTGAAGCGCTGAGTTGCCGGTTGCTTTCTCTTTTACTGGAGCAGACCAGTAAAATAGCGAAATCTGGACTTGTAAAAATATACTAGGGATGACCAGACCAAAGCTAGACGTACTTTTACAACCTTTAAAATATTTGTTTTTTTAATTTCCCTTCAAATTCAAGCTGACGATCTCAGAAATCAGAACTATTCGAATAAGTACATCATAATTTAAGAGGCATCCCATTTTATTGTCTTCATTTACCTGAGGGAAATATTCAACAGATCCGGCAGTGACGCCGTTTATAGTAGTTCTGCTGATCTTTTAATTGGTATTTAAAATTATACGTTTGAGTAAAATAAAAAATAATTCGACCACGCAGCTGATCCGCTGACGTGAGTTGAGCGAATTTCCAAATTTAAGTTTATATGCCTATGTTTTAGGGTTTGAACCAACAATTTGGGTAATAGGTCTACTCACGAAGGCGTTGAATAGCGGTCTGTGTGTACGCAATATATTAGTAGAATTTGTTTCCTCCTAGTGGCCTCACGAGTTTGCACCACTTGTCTTCGAACCGGGTACTTTTATGGTATTTTACGTTTTGGTCGATTTTGGGGGAACCAAGCGAGCTATAAAGTCGCGTAAAAAAACAAAATGTGCAGAATAACATCCTACATTAATAGCTTTAGAAAAACCTCGAAAAACATTTCATTCTCGTAGTAAATATCTAAAAAAATAGTTACTTCCGGTCAAAAAACGTACTTCCGGTTGTTGGATTTTTTGGCTAACGAACTCGTCCGAGCGACATAGACAACCAACACGTGTACCAAATTTTGACCAAATCGGACTTAAAATGCGGCCGCTAGAGTGCGAACACATGTATACATAGAGTGCGAACGTGTTCTGGGGACCATGATCGGTGCTTATTTGCTACTCCCGACCTTGGGTTTCACCATAAGGGCCACTGCAATAGCTGATTTTTCCTATGGAAATTCGCTAATGCGACAGTTGTTAATTGCAATGTCTTTTTACTATAGAGACAGTGAAACCTTTGCGAAAATCACTCCAGCCTGTCGCAGACGTCCGTCCTTACATAAGCGAAACTACTTATTATTACTCGCATACAATGTCGACGTTACAGCTGTCGATAACAAAACTATTGGTTTTCGTGTAGGCTTAACTGCGCGCGCAGTTTTTTTGCCGATTTTTAAGACATACATAAATATTATTGGTAAAATGGTTGACTGGATGTAGAGAAAATACCGAAGTACAGCTGGGCGAATAGCTAAGATAGCTGCGTCGCACACAGCGCATGACACAGGCAGACATTTTGGAAAATCTTGAATCATTTTTGAGCTATCAACTTGAAATTGAAGTGATGCATCTATCAAGCCATGCAGTTGTAGATTGGGTTTGCAAAATAGTATCAAAATCGGTTAAGTAGTTTCGGAGGAGAAGAATTTACAAAATTCCCACGAAGGCCGGGAAGAGGGCTGCGCTCAAATATTAGTGTAGCAGGAAACAATATTAGTCCATTAAGAAAACATCGTTTTACAAGTTTCGTACATGCTCGCACGTCAAACCCGTTCACGCTGAGATTGCAATGTATATTAATATAGCAATACATTTACCCACTACGCAATCAAGCTACTCATTTGCTATAGAAATGAGCATGATAATTTAGCAATGAAATTCACGATCAGTTACATCAAACGTCATGTAATCCTAAATCTTCTTGCTGTAAACTTTCATTGCAGTACTAAGGGGCGCCCAAACTAACGTACCAGTAGTTGATCGTTTTAAACGTCTTATAGATCCTGTCTTATTATTTACAAATTTGTCCTTTGTTTTAATTTATCGCAGCTACTTAACAAAATCCCTGTTATCTTTGTAATTCCACACCATAATACGGAATATGATGACGGATATCGAAGGAGCAATGCGTTTCCCACTGAGCAATCTAGTTACTCACTATATGCGCGCGCATGTTACCATAGCGACGGCATCCTATACCAACCACATCAAACTCCATTTTCTATTTGACCATCTTACTTGAAACTTTAACTACTACACTACGGAATACCCACGCTTTAATTAACCCATGCACGCCTAATTAAACCCGCCTAAATTTTATCTTTGATTTTGATTTGTTGAAGCTAGTTAATGTATTGACTGTTTTCTCTGATATTCCATACAACTTTTTTATAATACTGCACTAGCATTGTGTTATCTCCACTTATCCTACCAATATTACTTTCATTTATTATCAGGGATGGCAATAATAAAAACTCTAAACAAAACTTTATAGTTCAATTGCACACCAACATAGCCTATACAGCAACATATCAGACCTAAAACACATCAACAATAACATAACCTAAATCATCTGTTGACAGCTGAGCAGAGTAAGTAAGTTATTTATTTGAAATCAATTAGGTTATCAGCTGTTTAGAACCAATTATTTCCTATTAATTTCGTTGTGGCATACTGATGCGATTTTAAAACTCGGAATATAATCAAAATAAAAGGGTAAATAAAATATTTAGCTTCGCAGTGACTTAGAACTTGAAATTATCTTTTAAATAAAAAACGAATCATCAAAATCGGTTAAGTATTAACTTTAGGAAGTGAGTGAATAAAAAGTAGGAATTTTTTCAAATGTATATATATTCTTAACGAACTTTCCCCATTACTTTAACATCATTATCAAATACCATTATTATTAAATTTACCTTGCATTAACACTACATTATCATTATTGCTATAACATTATTACTTTCTCATTATACTATAGTATAGAGATAATAGTGATCGCAAAAAAAATCGATGTTGAGATTTTTGTGGAAATATCCGTTTTGGGACCCCCTGAGTCCAAAAAAGTGGTTTTTACAAAATGTATGTATGTCTGTATGTCTGTATGTAGACAAAGCTAGAGAGAAAACTATTCGATCGATTTCAACCAAATTTGCACCAGACATGTCCAGTACGCCTGTATAGATGGACGAAAAAGGGTTTTGAACAATTTTGAAAAAAAACCCCTTTTTTGCCAAAAAACCCCCAAAAAATCAGTTATTATTTTTTTATAAAAAAACGGCTCTAACGATTTTGATAAAATTTGGCTTATTTGTAGCCTTTAATGTGCCCTACCATATACAAAAACCCGCATCTTTCTAAAAATTCTCGTTTAGCTAATAATAATAATAATAACTGATTTTTGGGGGGTTTTTAGCCATAAAGGGGGTTGTTTTTTTTTAAATTTTTCAAAAACTTTTTACGTGCATCTATAAAGACCTAATTGACATGTTTGGTGCAAATTTGTTCGAAATCTATCGAATAGTTTTCTCTCTAGCTAATAATAATAATATTTATTAGTTAATCGCCTACTTTAATAAAAGTATACAAAGCTAGAGAGAAAACTATTCGATCGATTTCAACCAAATTTGCACCAGACATGTCCAGTACACCTGTATAGATGCACGAAAAAGGGTTTTGAACAATTTTGAAAAACAACCCCCTTTTTGGCCAAAAAACCCCCAAAAAATCAGTTATTATTTTTTTTATTAAAAAACGGCTCAACGATTTTGATAAAATTTGGCTTATTTGTAGCCTTTAATGTGCCCTACCATATACAGAAACCCGCATCTTTCTAAAAATTCTCGTTTAGCTAATAATAATAATAATAACTGTTTTTGGGGTTTTTTTTGCCATAAAGCGGGTTGTTTTAAAAAAAATTTCAAAACCATTTTACGTGCATCTATGAAGACCTAATTGACATGTTTGGTGCAATTTTTTTCGAAATCGATCGAATAGTTTTCTCTCTAGATAATAATAATAATAATAATATTTATTAGTTAATCTTCAACTTTAATAAAAAAAACTCTCCTACACCACCCTACAAGTCACAGTGAATCTGTTTAGTAATTTAAATGTATTTGTGAGAAAGTATGTGCCAGTTAATGGTTCCGTTTATTTTGTTTTACTATTAATCTTGTATGAGGTTCTAGATGGAACATTGTAAACAATCCTTATTTTCCAAAAGGGTTATTCTGGAAGTAGTCAAGGAAAGATAACGTCAGAATAGGGTTCTTGAGAATGAGAAACAGATCGTTAAATGTTATTGCAATACTTACATTGGTTTACTTAATAATTTATTTAATAATTGCAAGCAGTTTTATTATAATAATGCTGTTTCTGTCAAATATATTTTAATGGCAGTATAAGTCTAATAAGAGTAATTTAGGAATGCATGTTTATGTGGTTCATGATTTGTATGGTTATTTAACAAAATCAGCATATAGTTTTATATTATAATTACTTGTTCGGACATTTTCCATCATTTGTGTGTTAAATTATCAAACACACAAATGATGGCAAATGTCCGAACAAGTAATTATAATAAAATTCAACATCCATCATTAACTAACAATAACTTCAAACAGAGAATAGTTTTATACATATGTAGGCCTATAATACGAAAAATCATCCGTACCTTTGCAAACTGTTATATTATAATGTATGGTGCTAATAATTATTATTGTATCACATTGAATGAAAATAATGTTGTAGTATACAAATAATTTACTACAATTGGGAATAAATTATAATGCTTCAGAAATTTTACTATACACAGTTTAATATATTTTATGTATGTCTAGGCTAAAATAATGCAATGCTAATTCAAACCTGATGTGAATTTATAAATTGTATTATCTTCTGTCGGGCAATAAATCAAATTATTAATAATATCAACACGACGCTACGCAATGTCAACAGAACTCGTAAACGAGGTGAAAACTAAGCAAATGTTTATTTTACCTATATTAACTCTTTCCATAAATTGTAGCCGAGATGAGTTAAAACCAATTACATTAAACAAATATTTGAACAAGCTTTAATTTACTACGCTTTATCAAACTTTTTATTTATTAATTAGTTAACTTTTCAGTCGATAAATTGTATGCAGAGATGTAAGGCTAGAAATTGTTTTTAATGAATCGTCATATTTTAAGGTTACTGTTTGTCGTATTCTAATTTGCTCATTCAAATTTGCACAATTCATATGTATTTTAAATTGCAGTCTACTAATGTGTGCTCAATCACACCGCAATCCCTAAGAAACACATAATCAACCTTTTTTATAAAATAACTGCATTGAGCTACAATTAACAATTAATTGATTGTATGACTATGTTCAATATAAAAAATGTCAAAGGTGTATACCAGACGCGCGTCCTGCGTGCTTTGTATGGCAGCTTCCAGCTCGATACATTTTAGCCTAGTCTATAATTTAGTTAAACAGTTTTGGTTGGTACTAATAACCTACAATAAAAACAACTCATATTTTAGTGTCAGCTTTTGTAAAACAATTGCTTTTGCGATGTATATTATCCGGCAAACAGCCAAAAAGTGTTGGTGTTTCATGAAGCATTTTGGAGTCAAATAGGTTAATCAGCACATACGTATATACTATACTAGCTGCCCGATCCTGCTTTGCAATCAAGTTAAATGTATATTAACAAAAAATATATATCAATAAATATATTACGCTATGTATTTTATATGGGGGTTTTTAGTAACTCTGACCCACCAAACCCCCCCCCCCTAAAATTTAGATTTTTTTTAAAACCTTTCTTAGCGAGCACCTACGGCCCTAGTGGAAGCTACCTACCAAATTTCATTAAAATCCGTTCGGTGGTTGTTTTTAGTAACTTTAATCCCCCCCCCTAAAATTTCTAATATTTTTAAAACCTTTCTTACTGAGCACCTACTGCCCTAGAGGAAGCTACATACCAAATTTCATATCCGTTCGGTGGTTTTTGAAATTTCGTGATGAGTCAGTGAGTGGTATTTGGATTATATTATATATATATATATAGATTATTTTGCGTTTTATAGTTCCATAATTATGAATCCTTTTATTTCTTAAAGTCTACTCCGTCAAGTCTAGCTTTAATTTAACGTTTATTACCCCGACAACTAAGTTAAAATTGTTTCCTAAGTCTAGAAAAAAACAATAAATATTAAGATTACGCTAGGTTTATGTTATTAATTTAATTCCTTTTATGAATTCAATTGTGCGTGCCCTTTTCTCTGGCTTATACCTTATTAGGTAATTTTAGGGCCTTGAAGCAACAGTCCACCTCCGGCCCCTCTTAACCTTTAATTTGCCTTATTCTATTTTATAGTTTTTATAATGCTCATGCCTTTTGTTATTTATATGTTTTTATATGTTTTTAGCATTTTTTAAAAATATTTTGATAGTTCACACTCAGTACTTTTCATGTATCGTTAGTTTCCATTATGTATTCCTGAAAACATTTCATTAAACAAAAGTTATTTTATATTTGAAGACTATCACTTCATCATTAAATTTTAAACATTGAAATCACAATAGCCACTATGGAATAAATCACCAAACAATGGCTACAGACGACTCGGTCGCTCTCTTGTCTTTACAGTTGACGGTAACACTTCTTAGTTCTATGAAACGGCTTCTCAGCCGTTATCTTTTCTTTGTAATACAGAGCACTGGTAGGCAGTCCTATTTAGCAACACGTTCAAATTTATTAGTCACTATACTTGGTTCCATATTAAACAAAAAATCATTGTATAATATAACCCCTATACCCGAACGGCATTGTGGTTAGAACTCTAGTAAACGTTATAATATCAAAATCAAATAGTTTTAGATTGTTATTTAATTTACCACAAACCAAACACATATAAAAACAAATTCAGCAACACTTTGTCAAGGGTTTTTTTAAACTGAATCAAGTATCAAAGGAAAAACTTATCGCTGGAGGGTTTTTTAAAAGTATAATTTAAACAAGATCAAGAGGTAGATGTTTTTTCTTCACGAAATAGAATCTTCTAAAACGACTTTTCGTTTAAATTATATATTTTTCCGTATATTTAATTTATTACAAGTATATATTTATTTAGTAATTGTATTATAAAGAATACATTTTACGCTATCCTAAACAAAGAATTGTTTCTAAGGTGTAATCCAGTGGACCCAGTTTATGTTCTGAGTGCCATCCCAGGAGTGGCTAAATTATTTTCAGTAGTGCCTCATAATTGGGCTATTATATAAGTTGATTATCTTTGAATGTATTTTAAAAACAAGTATGTGAAATAATTACAATGCTCCTATTTTTAAGCTTTTGATTTATTTTACTTTTATATAGTTTTTAATTTTTTTTTAATTGAATAAATTCTTAAGTGTATACAACCAAAACATGGAACAGTTAATTTTCATAATAAAACATTTAACAAAACAATCATTTTGCTAAATACTTTTTCTTCCAACCGAACTCAATACATTAAGGTTTAAGTTTTGGTTCCGAGACAGAATTTCAAGTTAGATTTAAAGTTAAACTTTATCAGCCCCAAGACATTTTCCACTTATACATTCAAATAGCTTCAGGTTATTTCGTGTCGTTGCCTGACATGATTGTTTTATCTCAGTTAAATCCATTACGGAATTACTTTTCTTTTTCTTCACAATACAAAACTTAAATTGCGTCTTAACTAAATTGCACCCCCATCCTTGGAAGAATATTTTTATATTTAGTTTTTTTTTAATTGCAATAGTAAACTACTAAACCACAACATACACAATAATATGTAGTGTGTTTGAAGGACAACTGAGTCTTAATGACATAAACTGGTTATGAGATCTCAAATGACTATATTGACTTACTTTCGAGAATTTCGTATGAGCTAACTGTAACACTCTTGATGCTTGAAAAATCTTCTAAAGATGGATTTATTTCTAAGAAAGTCTCCTGGTAAAGATTGCTTAACTTCTAAGACATAATATGCTAGTGATTCGTTGATTTTTCAAATTCCTTAAAAGATGTTTGCCTTTTCTTTTTCTGAAAGTGAAGTTTTAGCTAATTATAAAATTTAGTCTTTAACCTATAATCAAATAGTTGCGAAATGATAACTAAAGTGTTCTACACTATTTAAATCTTCTATTCGGGAAGTCGGTCATTATAATCGCTAAGGTTCTCATTTTCACAAATAGCCATCGCCTTTTCTTGCTAGCCACCTCTGTAACATCGTCAGTTGGGTAGTCGCAAGAACTACGGAAGCTGTCTCTCTCGATTTTTTTGTTTGACGTTTTTCTAACCTTGTAGGACAAAATAAGTTCATTCTTAAATTTTATTTCAACACGGTTTGTTTGCTATCGTTTTGAAATACTTATTACACAGGGTGTCAATTAAGTCTGGGACCGGTTAATTATTTCGTATATAAGGAAAATTTGAAGGTAGATGTTATTGAGGAACCTACCCTATCTAAAAATACTATTTTATTAAGATATCAAAAAATTTATATACCATCTTGGATCCGCCAGTTTGAATGTAACTTGGTTTTTTTTTTAATAGGAAGGTGGTCATGTGATACTTAATTTCGATGTAGAATTTCAACAAAAAACCAACGGTAAAACTTGCACATCCATATATTTAACCGATTAAAAATTGCGGCCAAAAAACAACGAAATCGTGTTTTCCGATTTTACCCCATTTTGCTGTACTATTTTTTTAATGCTAATTATTATTATTTTTAGATTTAGAATTAAATAAGCTTTCAAACGGTATGCCACCCAATGATATTTCGGAGTAATTAAAATTTTGAGGTACAGCAATTTTGATTTTTTAAAAATTGATTTCGAGTGGTTCCACCAAATATCGTTGTGTGGCATATCGTTTGAAAGCGTATTTAGTTCTGAATCCAAAAAGAATAGTAATTAATATTTTTTTAAATATTAAAACAAAATGGGGCGAAATCGGAAAACACAATTTTGTTGTTTTTTGGCCGCCATTTTTAATCGGTTAATAATATAGATGTGCAAATTTCACCGTTGGTTTTTTCTTGAAATTCTACATCGAAATGATGTATCACATGACCAACTTCCTATTTAAAAAAACAAAGTTACATTCAAAATGGCGGATCCAAGATGGCGGATACATTTTTTGATATCTTAATAAAATTTTATTTTTACATAGAGTTGGTTCCTCAATCACATCAACCTTCAAATTTTAATTATATACGAAATATTAAACCGGTCCCAGACTTAATTGACACCCTGTATATATATTTTCCTTATAATGTTTTATTCTGTATCAACACGAAAAATGTAATTATACATTGTAATATCTTGATCACACATTACCTAGGTAACACAATACAATATGATATAATGATACAATGTGACTCTTTCCAATGTTTCGCTTTAAAAATTCTCAAAAATAAAGAATGTTTGTTTCCATCTTTGTATTTCTAACTACTAATTCAAAATTGGTTTTTGACATATGTCAAAAGTAGTTCACTTTGACTGCAAAAAGTGAACTATTTTTGACAAGGTGTGGTAAAAGCCAAATAATCTTTACTCAAATAGTGTGATAATTTATTCTAGTCAGCTTCTGAATATAAACAAAAATGTTTAAGTGTTTAAAAATCCATTCAAAACATTCACAAAAATCGTTTACATTATGATGGGTGTTCCTTATAACAGGGTATCCATTGATGTTAAGGGTAAAGGGTTCAAAGCTTGGTTCTGTTTTTATAAAGTTCGGTTCACAATAGCACACTATTCTGCTTAGTTAACTAAAGTTTTGTTCCACTATTTGAAAGTCTTCTTCTTTTTCAACTTGTCGGAAAATGCTGTTTAAGTTTCACCCTAACAAACCTCACTCGACCGAAAAAAGTTCTAACTTTACAAGGTTTTGTAAAGATGTTGATTTTCGCTTTATCTTCCTCTTTTTTTCTAAAAATTGTAAATTTACTTAACGAAATTAATATTATATATTTGTTTTATATTTGACGTATTTATTTTTGATAATATTATAACGTGTATATTTTACATTAGCGAAATAATCTCCGTATGAATTAATTAAATTACGATTTTCAACAAATAAAACTGTTTTAGTAATTCAGAGTCATGTAAATATCATAAATACAAATAAATGTAATTGAAGTTTTGGCCCTTAAATAAACACTCTGAAGTAAAATAAAAGGTAGCGCAAATAAAAAGCAATCTAAACTGCATTCATGCGTGCCAATGTTTGATACAAAAAAGTAAAATATTTAAAAAGGTCTGGCCCACAAAAGGCTTGCTATGTTGAATATTTGAAGAGCTGGAAGTGGAAACAAGCAGAGGTCGAGAAAGTATTTATTTTTGCTAATAGGGTGGGTTTATACTCCCTTACTTAAAGAATAGATGTATAAAATCTGTTTTTATGAATCTTACATTTCAAAGTGGAATTGTTAATACAGTGATTGAATAGGAAACTAGGGGAGACCCCTGCGTGCTCCGCACGCCAACCCCCAATGGAACCTTCCAAAAACATATGTTATGTTTTATTTATAATAAAGGTGTAGGATTAATAATAACCTCAAAACTAAGATGGTAAATAATGTTAAATATTCAAATCAAATTGTTTCGTATATTTTATAACATCAGTTATAATAATGGTTAAAAGAACCAGCAAGGCTCAGGTCTACACTTTTAAACCCTAACCTAAAAGCTAGAAATACAAAAATAATTGCTTCAAATTTTGAAATCAGCTGTTAATGGAAATTTTGGAGCAACCAGTTATATTACGGTATCTGTTATTTTATTCAATTGGTTGCCATGGTAATAAATGTAAATACATGTGTTGGTTTATCTTTCTAGGCCTAACCTAAGAAATTTTTCCGATTAATTTACACATATTGAAATAAAAAAAGCTTTTTATCGAAATTAATTATAGCCTATGTTATTCAGGGGTAGTATAGTTTTTTATTAGTAAAACTATTTTTTCAATCGGTTCTGTAGTGCCAGAGATTACCCTCTACATACAAACAAACAAAAAACAAACTTTACCTCTTTATAATATTAGTACAGATCAAATGTTTTAATGTAAACTACAGAACAGCTGTTTTATGTTTTTAATTTATTTAATACCAAATGTTTTAATGTAAACAAAGCAGATGTTTTTAAATTCTCATGTATTTCTTATGGGGATTTTTCGTTTTTCGGGGACCCCAAAAACCACTTATATTTTTCTCTCGTTCCTTGAATCGATACCTTTAATTTGATACCTCTTCCATAATTCTCCGATTTACCAAATTCCCACAATTTTGAATCTAAAATTTCGCTTACAGAATTATATATAAGGATACCACTTTCAGTAGGTCTATCTTAATGTAGGGGAAACTATGTAAAGACAATTTCTTGAAATGATTTTGGTTTACACTCTATTTAAGTTTAAATTTGTATGTAGAAATTCATAAATGTTCAAGTTGAATCCATGATTTTAAGAAGCAAAATTATTTCATAGTATAGACCGAAATCTAAATTATGAAATATTTAAATTTTAATTGTATAGGCCTACGGTTTTGTTGTAAAAACTTTCCGATTATTTTATGTTTGATATCAGTTACGTTCACTCACATTAATCTTAATTCACTCGATAAAACAGATCCAATCACTACGAGATTTAAATGCCAATAACGTTTACACTACTCTGGGTTCAGATAACAAGAGTTGTAACTTTGCCTGAAGCTACCTCTCATTGCCTTTATACTATGCAAACGACATCCGAATTTGACATTTCATATTCATAGTTACCATCTAATGTGAATACGTTTTCCTATGTGTTCTTATGCTATCCACCACTTATCGACTGTCTTCATGTCGTTCAAAACTCCGACAGCGTATCGATATTTTTATTGCCTTTACAATATTCTTGTGTCCCATACACTACACAAACAAAGCCATTATATTTCATCAAATAATAACTGGAGTGTTTGGTATAGTCAATAATGTATGGGAGCCATGCAATGTTTTAATAGTATTAGATTTCAATTTGTTTATGTTGGAAAGATAAGCGTCGTTTGAATAAAATAGTAATAACTGTCTACATTGGTGAAAGTAAAGCTAATTAAGTTGGTAGTAAAGATTATTGGTTATTTGTAAATAAGAATTCGTGATTTAATGTTACTATTTGGCTTCCACGCAACTATTATAACAGGTATTGTTTTTACTTGTGGTTTTCTGTTTTATAAAAGGAAAGGTTAAAACTAAATTCCACAAACTTTAAGTAGAAAATAAAAGGCTGAAACACCAAAAATGGCCAAATATAAAATCGACTTCTAATGTAATAATTGAAGAGAAATAAAGAGTGTGTTTCATGTAAAACCAAACGAAAATGTAAAGATATTAATGTTTTATTCAACTAATAACTAAAACTACAAATTTTAATACTCGTGCTTAACACATACTGCGGTCACACCCTCTTACAGCTGCAAAAGTAAATATCAAATATTTAATTAGTATAATTTAATTTTATTGCAATGAATTATACTCAGTAAATGAGTGTAAGGTATTAAATTGACATCCACTCTGGATTCATTTTGTAGTATTATCAGTTTTGCGCGTTTTAGGAATAAAACTATCAACAAAATCATTCAATCAGTAATACCAACATAATCGCTTTGCCTATTTAAATATACATAGTCCTTCAGATAGTAACTTACATTCCGTGGAGGACATATATTTGATCACGTAATTAGAGTTTAACATGACCAGTTTAACCCAACATTGTAACTCATTTGGCCACTAATCTCGCAACTCGCCACTTATAATTAACCACATTCAGAGAACCCGCTTTGATAACTAATATGTAATCAACAATAGTAACTAATTAACACGATCCACTAGACAGGGAGATATAACAAAGTACATAGTGGTGCAACTAGGCTCATGAATCGTGCCGACTCTTCAGACTTATTTTTCCATAATTATTAATTTATTGGCTACACATGACTCGCCAAACGGCCGCCGATTCACGGACACCTCACGTGAACAGAATTTGCAGGAAGTTATGATCATGTATTACACATTAGAATATAATTCATACTGTACTCAATAAAACCACTTCTTTTGTATGGTGGCTTGTTCTCTCACGAAGGACTAGTTTTCATAGATCGATGTGAGAATCGATTACCAATTCGATAGTGACGATCAGGTTACAAGATAAAACTACAATATTAAAATATTCACAGACAATCTTTTTGCAATGAGTTGTACATTTTTTATGCAAAGCGAATTTACGTTTCTGCGTTGACATTGTAACTTCGACATCCTGCTTGTCTTTCCTTTGAGACTGGTCTTGCCTTCCTGTTCAGGCTAGCTTGAAACTTTAATTAAGGTTTACAAATGTACAAATAATATTCAGGTTAATAATGTAGAGCAAGTGACTGCAGAAGGTTACTGTATATAGAAATATTTGAAATGTAAAAGGCACTAACACTTTTATGTCGGGTTTAATTAGTTTTTAACTAGTACAATAAAGTACATTGTTAGCTGGGAAAAGCTAATAGGTTTTATTAAACATCTGATTTAATTAATGAATCGAATAGTTACAATGGTTGAACACAGATTTTGATGCAGTAGTTCTGGTTTTGATTTTATATTAAATTGTTTAGCCACACAAAAATAACATACATTTAAAAAATATTCTCTAAAAATTAATTTTTTTGTGAAAGATGTAAGTTGTTTAGTAATTTTATATAAATTTCAGTGCCAACTTTTAGTTTTGCGTGTGTTAATTTTATAAATGTTTTATTAATCTTGTACATTAAGCTAAATGCAAACTTTTTGTTTAATATAACTAAATGTTACAATATTTTATTTCTAGTAGTCAGTCCCATTTTATAGAAATAAACAGGCATTAAAGTAATTTACAGATTTTTATTGCGAGTGCGTCGTTTTACTTTTTGTTCTTTTAGGCTCTTTGTTTTTTACTTCTCAAATTTAATTACTGAATTGTTTGCTAAATATTACTAATTCAAATTGGTTAATACACGTAGTAAGAGTCCCCTATACTAACCGAATAGATACATGCATGTTCTTAAAGATCGGAAATTTCTTTAAACTATTCTAAAATGACTTGTAAATATTCCACGTTCTTTTCTGACTTTTGGGTTCTGAGTTTACATATTACGTAAAAAATCGAGACAAAATAAGTAATACTAATATTTTTTAAACTTATTTTTAAATGTCGCCCGTCTGTCTGTGAAATCTTTCACACGTACGTCACGTACCAACAACAATTTTAAGTATTTTTAATATGTTTATATATTCGTAATATCACTCGTGCAACGTCTTGTATCTAGTCACGACAGCTGGTGACACTTTAATTAAGAAGACAAGTCAGTATTTGAGACGAACACATGAATAATACAGGATCAAAGATGGCATTCATGTTGTCTAATATCGCGTAGTCTCTCAGAGATCAGGGAGGAAATGTATTGCAAGTAGGCACTCGAGAACTGCGAACATTCTGTAACTTCAGCTTCATGATGAAACATTGTTAACTAAATTTCGTTAAATTCGCTATAAGATTAGTCTCATTTAACTATAATAGTGAGTTAATTTCTGCTTGAGACATATAAACTATACAAAAGAAAAGTTAAAAGCAGAATATATAACTAAACAAATACTAAACGTGAAAGTTAGAAAATGCAGTTAATATTGTTTAATACATTTATTTGATCTCAAAAGCTCAATAATTTATTTGAATTCTTTTCACAAAGTGTATTTTTAAATTAATATTTTTGGAATAACAATTATTTTAGGGTATTGTATTTTAATGTGAATTGAGTACTATTAACTTTGGTATTACGTAAAACATGAGGATATATATTTTATATATTTAACACTTTATAGATAACATTGGGCTATTGACTTGCAATATTTAAGCACCGCTATTAACGCATCATTATAACCATAAATCAGATTGAAGTTACCGTTATAACAATTTAAGTTAGTCATTTTTATTAAGTATATTATTTGATTTATTTATGGAAAATACACTTTCTTCATGAAGCTAGTTGGGTAGAAATCGTAAGGTTGAGAATTTGCGCCAGAGTGTGGTGGCTAGACGATGCCAACAACATGTGCTCATTGGGATATAGCCCAGTCGGTATAGGTTAAAACTACCAGTAATTTGCAATATGGCTGATTTTTTTTTATAAGTACCTTAAAGTATGTACATTAACATGAAAAATGTTTACCAGTCTATCGATTTCCCAAAGTCGACAAAAAATCGATTATCATTAGAGAAAAATAAAAAATACCACCGTGTAGGGGAGGTATTTTTCAATAAAAAAGGTCATATGTATTTATTCCCTCCGAGCAATGGTTTATCTGGAAAAAATTCGATAATACAGGTATGTATTTTGCAGCAGGGGAAATCACTAAAAGGGGACATCTT
>JAGFPH010000269.1:676963-693194 GCA_018207615.1 Philaenus spumarius | reverse complement strand
ATGATAATCGATTTTTTTCGACTTTGGGAAATCGATAGACTGGTAAACTTTTTTTTTATGTTAAACTACATACTTGAATGTACTTATAAAAAAAAATCAGCCATATTGTAAATTACTGGAACTTTTGGTCTAAAATTACCTCTACCGACTGCCCTAATATAGTATTGCCAAAGTATGGATGGTAAACTTTCAACTTGCATAGATTCCACTTTTGAAGCAGTGGTCAAGAAAAGAAAATTGAGCAAATATATTAAACTTGTCATATACTAGAGATGTTTAACAGGACAGTAATCGGAAGGGCAGGACATCTGAAACAGGATAAAAAAAAGTAAATATAGAATTATAGAAAAAACTTGCAAATCTAATAAAGTAAATTACTAATTTCTAGCATCAGACTATACTGTTATGAGATTAGAACTAACAGGATTACACTTATCAATCTTTACGTCTTAGATTTTCTTGGAAATACGATTAGGCCTACCAAGTTTATCGCTCATAATAAACTCAATGTGGTCATAAAACAGCTCCTGAACTGAAGAATAATCACCTTAAGGACAGCTAATCTGCAAGGCTTATAAAAGAGAACATCACCAGGTAATCAATAGAAGGAGCTTGGAGGGAAAGTGAGCAAAGGAATCCGATAAATGTAAATAATCGTTAATGGGATATGTGCACGAGTGTCTCGTCAAGTAATAGACGAAGATATCCCCGATAATGTCATATAGGAAGTAAGCCTAGTTAATTAAGATTACTTGATCGGTTATGTATTACTAAAAATAACGTTGTTTACACTCTAAAATACATTTAATGAACGTATTACAGTTACAAGAACAGAACAAAAATAAAACAAATTTGTGTCACAATAGTGCTGTAAATTATTATGAAAAACGCTTTATGCTAATTTGTATTTTACATCAGTAATAATACCTTTAAGTGTTAATAAAAACAATCGTACGAATCAATTGTAATATAAAGTAAACTGGACTTAATAATACTCCTGATCATAAAACCTTGTAATGAGTCCTTTGCCAGTGATAAAACAAGTTTGAAATATATCGTTAACCTACATTTTCAACGAATCTGGTAACTGAAACATCAAATATGTTATAAAACTGTTGGAGATCAAAGCTTGAAATGTTATTTTCAACTTTGCGTTAGGTTTTCCAATCCCACTTAATAGAGAAGTAAAACAAATATTACTTCTGAAATGGTATTTACTCGCCAATAAAAGTAACTGCTAGTTGTTAGAATGCAAGATGTGTCTATTTTACACCCACAGTTTTACAAACAAGGAAATAAACTAGCTTAAAACATACTTTCAGTTCTTTTTCATCCAAAAGTTGTAAAACATAATATGTGAACATATATCTGCCATTGTAATAAATGTCAGACATTTTGTAACATTTTATAAAATTCAGATTTCTGCTCTGCTAGATTCGAGACTTTGAATATTTTTTTTTTTTTACTAAACGTCTAATCATTTACAGAAGACAGCCCTATTTTATTCCATGTGTCATATTGTCATATACTTTAAGGTATGATAAAGTTCTTATTTTCCTACTAATGTTGCTTAAACCACACGTGCCAATAGTGCAACGGTATTAACAAAGCGTTGAATGTATAACATCCATGGTCATTACGTACGTATAACGCATTACTCATGTTATTAGTACATAACTCACTTCCATGTCAAAGACTCTTAAAGGATTCTCGTAAAAAATATTGTTTTAAATACGAACAGTGAACAGTATTGAAAAGAAAATAATATTAAATACATTTTAAAACATTTCTTTTGAGCTTTAGTCGTTGTTTGGTTCTGTTTATGACGTTATCGTTTTTATAGTTGAATTCAAGGTTTTTGAACAAAAACTACTTTTTAAAATAATTATTTTCACTAATACGTTTTTTCAGCTAATTTACGTCATGCAAAATTCAGCCCTATATTAAAATCAGTGTAGAGAGAATTAAATATCTCAGTTTTCCGCCAAAAGTTTATTCCACGAATCAATGTATTTAAGTCACGTAAGGGGGGTACAGAGAATCAGGTAAAACCCATTTCACCCCGTTGCCATGACTACGTCTGAATCGTTCGAAAATAAATAATAGGAAAATCAAGTATTTTATCAAGGCAGTGTTAAATTGTTAACAAGACTTGAAACGCTGGTGTTTGTATTTATTGATATCGTTCAGAAATACAAAAATATTTGCTTTTGATTGACATGCTTAAACATATTGTGGGTAAATTATGTAATAATAGATTTATCATAATATATTATTAAAAATGCGTGAAAAGAAGCAATGAAATAAGTTTTCTGGAAAGTATAAATTATAAATTAAAACGTTTAAAGAAAAATAAATAATAACATAATAAAATAATAAAAATAAATAAATAATAATTATTATTTTGAACACAAAAGTTTTGAGATTATTAGCAATAAATAATATTTGAATTAAACTATGCATTTTGTAAAATGTAAGTCATTTTAATTGTTATAAAACATGTTTAATTTCTATAATTCTATTTGTATTATTAAACACATGGTTAATTAATCAAATTTCCGTATAGTGTAGCCCTCCTGTACATAAATAGTCTTTCCTGACATGATTGTATTCTATTGCTGTAGTATTAATTTATTATTATTTTATTGTTTTTATATATTTATTATTATTATTTCATCAACGTTTGTCAATTACCTTAAATCTAGCATCTAACGTGCAATGGAGATTACAATTTAAAATCCTTTGTTCATACTGTCATAATTCCTACATTACAGTTACATTTATGTGTAAAACATAAAAAATATATATTCATGAAAATGGGTTTCAGTAAAGCACTACATAAAACAGTCATTATTAACAAATAAACGTACCTCAGTAAATAGTTAACTGCTTTGTTTATAGCCAATTATAAATAAATAATTATTTTTGGACTAGGCTAAATACGTATTTTGCATAGTAAAATGGTAAAGCAAACAAATGGGCAATGTTAACAATCACATAGTGAAATGTTTACTGCTTTAAAATAAACACAAAGCTAATTAATTAACTAACATCCGAGTGTTTACATAAATACTTCTAGTTTAGAAACATAATTAAAATAAAAGTATTTATTAATTGTATACACAATGAATTGTACCACCTCCATTGTCTAATATTAAGAGTCCTAATGATTAAATATTTCGTTTACTGAAGTGGAAGAGAAGAAGGGTTGGTTGGAGAAGTTCAAACAATTAATTGTTTTGATTGTATAAATCAGTTTCTCGCCTAAAAGGTTACATTTCTGTTACAATTATTACAGTAGAAATAACTTTACCAAGTTTATTATACATTGCCTGTTAACAAACCCACGTCAATAGTTATTAGTATACTATGATTTGTACTTCTGTTTGGTCTTGAATTACATTCATATTTATTCATATTTTGTAATTACTTTAGTTTTTAAATTTAATTTTCAATCTTTTCAGAAACTTCTCAGTGTAATAATAATTTCTACATTAAACACGTTGTATCAAGTAAATATTAACAATTCGTACATTTCATCACAATATTTACCCACAAAAATGTGTTCAATTTTCAATTTATTTTGCATGTTGGAATTTTTAGTCCGCCATCTTTAACAAGTGGTATTTCTCAATCCTATACAACTCTAACTCTACAAGTATTTTGTCTTTCTTGAAGTTAGGGTTACCGACATCGTTATGCACTCAATTCCAGAAAATAGAATATGAATACCCTGAGAGCCAACTAACAATCTAAAAATTTATACTCCGAAATTGGTAAATTAACAGACAATGTAGTATATTATTCCTCAGTCGCAACCGTTTTGTACTACAACTAACAAGTAACTAACCGTTCGCTACAACTAACAAGTACTTTCAAGTGAAAGGTAAGGACGTCGAAGAAAGGAGTGGTATATAGGCTAGTTCTTCTAGAGTAGTCATTCAAAGTGTTTGGTTTTAAACACTTTTCTTATTCCAGTTAGTTATAAATGCAGAATATCCATTATCTGTGAAAATCCAAATATTCTTTATATCCTACTTTACGCGTTTGTGATGTATTGCCTTATTTGTAATAAATTTATCGTTATCAAACAACATATATATCCCACAATACATTGGAATAGTTAAATCTATGGTTTAAACAACATTTTAATTAAAACACGGTAACTACATTACATAGGAAACCATAATGTTTTCTAAACTTCGCGAAACTTGTATTCATTCAATATTAAATTACTTGGAAAATAAGATTTTTCACACACAAAGAAGACGAGTTCCTGCATGGCTTTGTTCCAGGTGTTATCTGCCAAGAAAAGTGGGTCGTTCTAAAATCCCATATCTTTATCGATATTTCCGCCTCCATTTCATTCTCCGCCCCTGCCTCTCTTGCACGTTTCGTTCAAAGCTAAAAGCGTTATTTTGTTCTATCGCAGTGCCTTACATAGATTTAGAAATGTTTTGACTTAATTAAATTCGATACGTAACCATAACAAATCGCGTTCGCTTGAGTATTGACGTTTGCAATGTAATATTTTCAAAACAGGTATATATTAGTGAAATCTTACTCATACTGCAGAAGAATGATTTAGATAATTTTACTTATCATTCAATTCGTGCTGTAAAAGTATAGTGGCTAAATAATACGTTATCATAAACAATATTTACATACAGTTTACAAAAGAGTGTACTACTTAGAATCTTCTTTGTGGTGAAAAAATACCAAATTCCTAGACTCTTGCTGAAAGAACTGATTTAAATAAGAACATTCTGGAAGGTTTGTGGCCTTACATGCCGGATGCGCTGCAACAAACGTTCAAGAACCTCCAAGTACAATGCGGCATTCACCGTTTGGCCAGCAAGAACGAATTCCTTATGGATGATTCCTTCTTTGTCAACAAATGTGATCAACATGGTCTTCACTTTAGATTTATCCACGCGGATTTTTGTTTCTTGATGGAAAGAAGGTGACCGCAATTCCATTGATTGTTTTTAACACGCTTATATTAGCTTCACTTGTATGTATGTATGTATGTATGTATGTTTGTTTGTAAGTAACTCTCCTTTGGACTAAAAGCCAGTGGCTAATAACTGTTATTATATCTCTCTTACGTAAGTTCAATCGTTGGCCGAGCGGTCTAAGGCGCGGGTCGTTGCTGACGTCAATCCCCGATCGTGGGTTCTAATCCCGTCCACGGCCAATTTTTTTTTCAATAATTAATCGAACTAAAAAGTTAAAAATAAATATAGTTTTAAAAAAACTAAAAAACACGCTTTTAGAGCATATCAAACTAAAAAGTTAAAAATAATTTTTCAAATAAGCTTAAAACAATAATAAACGATAAATATTAGTATTGTTGTAAAAAAGCGTGGGGCGCTTTGTCCATATTTCTCGTACATCGAGCGCCCAACGCTTTTTTTACAATAATGCTAGTATTTATCGTTTATTATTGTTTTAAGCTTATTTGAAAAATTATTTTTAACTTTTTAGTTTGATATGCTCTAAAAGCGTGTTTTTTAGTTTTTTAAACTATATTTATTTTTCGTTTCGGGGTCGTACTGGTAACACCAAGTCTCGTCTCCTGTGACAATGCAACCCAGAAAAGTCGATCCCGATCACACATATCGATGAAATCGCCACTGGCCTCAAAACGTTTTGCTTTCTGATCATCTGTTCGCAGAGTCAATCGCCGATCTTTTATTAGCATCGCTCGCACACTTTCAATATTTTCCGGCGTTATGCTTGTGGACGGTCGTCCCGAACGCGGTTCGTCCCCCGCACGATTCTTTGTCAGCGCGAAAGCATGCAAACCAATCGTACACACATTTCCTACTCACAGCATCCTGCCTGTAAACTTGCACCAACATCATGGGTTTCGGTCTCCGTTTTACCCAATTTGAAGCAGAACTTAATGTTGTGCCGTTACTCCAAGGCTTTTCTACGCACACTGCTCGGAACACTCTGTTGCAATGATTGTAAAAGTACTGCAGTAGAAGCCTCTCGCAATTGCCGACAGATGGCAGGTCCAGACATGCTCATGCCTGCGTACGCATGCACGAGCGCTGTTTCAAGCGTTGAATACCGATATATTAGACCATTCACTGAACTTTTTAGACCGACCTCGTATACTGTTCCATCGTCTTTACAAGAGTGACTCTGCTTGAATGATATACAATTATTATTTGTCCTTCGTACAAAAATTGATAACAACTACCATGCACAGGTCAAGAAGAAGGTAGGTCCGACAGGTTGACCACAGTGAAAGTCCATATCAGCACACTCTCCTTTCTGAACTATATATATTTTGTAGTTAATTCCGTTTATCATTCAACATTTCAGGTGTACTAGTTGATCCTAAAAATACGACTCTTTCCTAATAGTATTAAACACAGTCGATGGTGCACATTCTAATGGAGATACCTCGAAACAAATTAAAATTACACGGTTATAAATGAACCCTGTATAATTAAATTCTAATTTATGAGCCGAGTCACTGTCACTTAAAATGGTAATTCATACTGAGACTCTTCATTGCTGTTGGTATTTTCTTCATTTTACCACTGCTTATGTGTTTGTATGTTTTTCCTTGATTTTCACAAGCTTTTGAGATATTTGAACTATCCTGGTGCCAAATCTCAATTAGTTGAATTTATGTCGAAGGAATACTAATGCTACAATGAATAGTAATTCGCGTGAACACTTTAAATTTATCATTGCACCTGTTCTAATGTAACATCACTGCAGCACCACGTTTAGCTTTCCTATCCTGTCACCAAACTTTAACAATAGTTCCTAAAATTGTCTTGGTATTGTAATGTTACAAATAATGGCAATAAACCTTTCGTTGTTTATGTTCGTGACATAATTTTCGTAAGGGTTTTTTTTTCTTTGCAGTGCTCTTTGATTGTCCTTCTATTGAAATTGCGTTAAGTACTCTTTTCCATTCGTTTTTATTACTTTTGAAGTAGAGATTTGTTTTGTTTGTAGTAATGGAGGTTCACATTTGAATGTTATTTAAAGTGCTTCTATATATTTACCAAAGTACTGTATTATTATTTTTATAGTATATATATTTTCGTTTACTAACTACTACATGATCACGACTTTTATTTTATCTTTAACATAAAATAATATAATAATAATAACATATATAATATAATAATAATAATATTCTCACTTAGGGAGGCTTGAAAACGCTACGAAAATGGGTCGCGTATAACTTAATAACACAATAATACTGTTTCTGGGCTTGCTGTAAACTCCTTTCATGGCTAAAACACAGACAGGTTTCATTTAAATCAACCACGAGAGCTGGATCTACCATTAGTTAAAGTAAATCTTTAAGTATTTCAAGTAGATACTTACAAAATAATTAATAACACTTAATGTGTTAATATAAAGTTAACATGAAACACAATAATAGTCCTTGATTTCTGTAAATTAACTATAAGCGTATCTGCCCCGATTGACTAGTTCTTCTTCGTTTATTATTTATATGAGAATTTTCTTTCAGACTGTTACTATCGCTATTGTAAGCAAATTACGATTAGGTTTTCTTATTAAAATTTGTAATTGATTTCTTACGAATACATAACAAAATTTCAATATAGATTAATAATATAGTAAATGATTTACGTTTTAACAGCTGATTTTAAAGTTGTAAATCAAGCTTCACTTTGACTGTCAGTCAATCACAGGCACGAGGGAGATGTAATGAGCTTTCCCTCTCGCTCTCTCGTAGACAGTGATTGATTATAAATAAATATAGTATCCCAGTTTGTTGATATACCTTAATAGACTTCACTGACTTTGATACATTGTTCTCGGGGATAATTTGAAGGAAATGCACGTACTTTTAAGTTAAGCGTCTTTGCATTTTAACGTCGTTAACTAGGCCAGTATATTCCGAACGCGTTCAGATCGAGTTGTGTCGAGAATTGTGTAATACACGCTAATAAATTTAACACCGATGCTGTTTGGGAAAGAAGGCGGATGTTTCTATTTCATTTGTGCACAATGTTTAGGTTTAAAGTTGACAATTTCGTCGATAGCACTGTTTAATGGGAATTTACTACAAATAACTGGTGAAGGGCTAGTTTTACTCACGCACCTACATTTTCGTTCCTTAACCGAAGTTTACTACAATGAAATGGGCAACGACCTTATATTTAGTACCTATATCATCTAACCAATAACAACAATCAAAGAGGAAACAATTTATGGTTTTGTTATGTTAAAATACTCCCTTTCAAAAAATACTATAACCAATAATACCATAAAATATTATATCACCATGGTTTTGTGTTTATTTTAAAAATTAGAATACGTGCAAAAAATATATAAATTATAACCGTAATACCTTTATCTCTTCTAGCGAAAATCTGCGAGATAATGTCGTATTTAGGCAGACTCACAGGCAAATAAACTAAATAAATAAATCATATTAAGGTTGTTTAAAAAAATTAAGGATCCTTAACAAAGAGGTGGGACTTACGAATAGTATTGTTTAGTTAATTGAAAAAATAAAATGAACACTCATTGAAAAAATAAAATGAACACTCATAAAAAATATGATTACATTCAGTGAATTATTCAAATTTATTACTCGCAGTTTCGATTTTTGGTTTGTCTGATTTTGAGTAGGAGTATGCCTAAGTCATGATGGCATAACCATCTACCTTTATTTATTTTGACCACTTAAAAATGTATGTGCAGTGAATACCGAAACCAACTATTTTAGTTGGCTTTTCTTATTGGTGTATACAAAATTCAAGAACTCAAAAAGGTGAAGCAAATAATATTAGAGAAATTAAAAGGTAAATTTAATTTCTTGTGCAATATTTGTTTTCTGAAATATATAGTTTTTGTATAAAAAGGTCAGGTCACTTTCGCCCTTTATTCCTGCAGTATGTAATACACTATAATAAAAACCAAAGCAAACAAATTACAGCATCAATTAAAACTATAAAACTAAAACTGGACAAACTTAACAAAGAACAATTTTGTATTACAGCTACGATGGAAAAGTAATTACAATAGAAATGATTATTTCAAACCTTAAAATTAGTTGACAAAAACAAAAACAGTTAGCTTCATGCCTAAAATCTCGTAAATAACGAATAACTAACTATATAAACTAAATTAAAACACCAATAAAGGAAGTATAACATCCAAATAACAAAAGAACTAACAACAAAAACAAAATACACAAATCAACTAGAATTTTACAAATGTATCAGGTTTTCAGCAATTTTTTTCTAGCGATAATAAATGCCAACGTTTTTCTCACATAAAAACAAATAAACACAAATTTTAAACTTTTTTTAAAGGTTAGTAAAGGTATAATGTTTGTTACGTTTGTACATGTTTTGTTTAGAAGTAAAATGTAAGTTTATCTCTAGGCGTCAAAACCCCTCTTAATAATGTATCTAGAGTATACCGCCGTAGAAGTTTATAAAATAAAATGCAATCTTTATTTGTTTTCATGATTAGGACGAATAAAACTTCCCTTCGATATAATAGCCCGTATCAGTAAATTTAATTTCTATACGTTTTTCGAAAACACGTATTAACTTTAGTTTTATGCTGTTATATTGAATCTAAATTTTAGTTAATTGAATTTGAATGAAACGCTAACGAATAATATATTTTACAAACATAACGTCTAGTGCTTTCCATTAATAAATTAATCGTAGTGAATAAAACTTGATATCTTAAATTTTCACCTTCTCTTCTGATATTGACGTTTTATCGGCCCTGTAGCAAATCGAAGGGAATATAATAAAATACCGGAATTCGCTTAAATTAAGTGAGAGGCTTGAAAAACTGCTATAAATTATACAGCGATTTGGAGCCATTGATCTGCTGGAATGAGGGGGGGGGGGTTACGGCGCCATCCAGCTTCTCGGAAATATTGGGCTCACTCGGTTGAGATAGTTTAAGCCTTGATATAAGCATTAAAAAAGATTTCCTCTCTACTCTTACAAATATATTTTTTATTGGAATTGAAAAGCGTAAAATTATATATGAAGCGGGAATATTTGTTTTCAATTACGTTTTGATTTAATTCAAGTCCTACTGTATATGCCAACTTCATATATTTATAGTTAATGGAAAGCTTTCTGTATTAATTATTCTTATACTAATATAAATTGAAAACCAAGCTCTAATATGTAATTGTATCTTTCAAAATTACCTTGCACGTATTAAAGTTTTTTCTCCTCTTTACTCCCTGTTACAATCTGCGCATGTGCTGAGAAAATTTACTAAATTACGCTATTTGAAATTATCTTTGTGAATCACAGTGCTGCTTGATACTCTGACTGTTTGTTAAGTAGTTCCAACTTTTAAAAATGGAACCTACTAAATAAGTTCAAGTAGCAAAATATAATCAGAAAATATATGATTTATGGAGCATGCACGCAGAGCGAGTAGACATCTTGATTCTCTAAAATCAACTTTTGAGCTTCATCCGTTTAAATTCCACAAAAATAAAAATACCTTCTAGACTGAGTGCTTCCTTTATTTAATGTTCAACAATAGTAACTAATACAAATTGTTAGTTACCATCTTCTCCCCCCCCCACCCCCCAAGAAGGATCATTTTCTAATTTGTAGAACAATGAATAACTGAATGATTAAGTAGTTTCGACATATGTATCTATCTTATAGACATAATTATCAAGGAATTGATAATTATTACCTTGTTCGCAATTTATAATTATTTATTTGTTTACAATTCACGCTGTTTTGCTGATCACTGTCGATTTCTTCAGTCATTTAACACTATATATATATATATATATATACTAGCTGGCCCAATCCGGCTATGCATGAATAGACAAATCAAAGTTAAATGTATATTAACAAAAATATATATCAATAAATATAAATTATACTATGCATTTTTATGGGGATTTTTAGTAACTTTGACCCCAGAAACCCCCCTAAAATTTCGAATTTTTTGAAAACCTTTCTTAGCGAGCACCTAGGGCCCTAGAGAAAGCTACATACCAAATTTAATTCTAATCCATTCAGTGTTTTTTTTTTTAGTAACTTTGACCCCCTCCCCCAAACCCCCCTAAAATTTAGAATTTGTTGAAAACCTTTCTTAGCGAGCACCTATGACCCTAGAGGAAGCTACATACTCAATTTCATTGCAATCCGTTCGGTAGTTTTGGAGAAATCGTGATTTGGTAACTTTAACACCCCCAAACCTCTCCTAAAATTTAGAATTTTTTAAAATCCTTTCTTAGCGAGCACCTAGGGCCCTAGAGAAAGCTACATACCAAATTTCGTTCCAATCCGTTCAGTAGTTTTTTTGAGAAATAGTGATGAGTCAGTGAGTGAGTATTATTTGGCTTTTATATATATACATAAAGAACAAACAATACATGATTAAATTACCAAAGTCTTTAAATTCTGAAGTAGGTACATGGTCATACGCGTTGTTCTTTCGATTGAAGACTCGTATGGTATGGTATGTCTTTATTTGTTTCAAACATAAGTATGTTGGCAAATATAAGCTATTATACCGTAATTGGGGTTGACTACAAAATGTAACTTTACATTAAGTAGGATATCCTGGTTGTTTTCTTGGGCTGTATATTTTGAATTCTTCTAGTACGTAGAGAGCTAGTCCTTTTTGTGTTTTATGGATCGTTGTTGAATTGATTTTCATTTAATATGTTTCAATATATTAACCAATACCCGACAACTTCATCGATATCAACAGATAACAACCTGCCTACATTTTAGTTTTCGATAAACCGATAAATTGTTTTAAACCATAGTTATGAATATTGTGTTTATAAGAAATAATTTCAACGAGAATAATAAGGTAACTAAGTATAACGTCTGAACTTTAAAAATCGAAAGTAATACATAAAATACACACATTGTATGTAGATTAAAATAAAAGTATTAAACGATTGGAGTACTTACTTTTACCCTAAACATTATGTAGACGCAAAGTAATTTTGTCGATTAGTGTTTGCCCCAAAATCGTCTTCTCTCAAACATTGAACACTGACTGCTATCAAATCTGCGTTCAGATATGTCGGTATAGTCATCAAGCAAAGCTATTATGAAACCTCCGGGCTATAGATGTTGCCTTTAATTACCCCTAAGTGCGGTAGCACGTTAAAGAGAATATTAGATGCAATGTTTCTGCTAAAATATGGGGAGGGGTAGTACTTTTAACCTAGAAAAGATAGGGAAGGGTAGAAACTGAGAGAATATGTTTACTATGCAAAGAGGGTTGTCTTGCAGTTTACTAATTTGTTTATAATTACACAGGAATGTTTATGGGTCCTGCACGCGGCGAGGTATTGGGTAAAATGAATGACGTTTTTAAAGTTAAAATGTTCTTTAAAGTAATCTCATTGTGCGATGTATTTTTTAAAATTGTTGATTTTAACTTGTTTATTGTATTTTAAAGATACAACTAAAATCAATGTAACGAGTATTAGATATAACAAAGTAATTCACAGTTTTTGAGACAATATCAAAATTTACAAGATTGTGTATTAATCTGTGAAAAGTTAGATCAGATGGCTTTCCTCTTTTCAACCGCCTTAAATAGAGAAACGGTGACGTTAATGTGAACTATATCAAAGCCCACTAAAGAATACCGTTGCGAGACGGCCAATAGGATGGGCGCGCAGCGTTGCCATATCTACTAGCCTCGAACACTCCTGGTATTTACCGCTCGAGGCTTGATCGCACAGTTTAAAGAATTATAAATGCGTTGAGTCAGCCGCAGTCAGTTAGAAGCGTGGGAAGAACGTGACAACGTCGCACTACGGCGATTGGAGCGTTCAAGGTCTCGGTGTACACAAGCCCGTCCCTCAACGGTATTCTTTAGTGGGCTTTGATATAGTAGTTGTTTCTGATGGCAAACAAAAAAGTTAATCGATTTAGTCAATCCATTCGAATTCCATATACTGTTGATCATCAACAGGACAACGGATAACTTTATTTTGAAACTTTTGAATAATGTCTACGTGATTTTTTAAGTACATCCTCAGTGTTGAAAACAGTACAGGGTTTATGTTTTGTTAATAAACGGACAGCTAAGGTTGTCGACCCAGCAGCTAGTAAAACTTCAAAAAAAATGTCATTCTATTTTCCTGGTTTTTCGTGCTCATTCCAACAGAACGTGTAGAATGCACAGGACATGGTTAACTATGCTTTGTATCAGCTATAAGGACTAATTTGCTATTCATGTTCATTGGTTACACCAATTATTTTGTTCAGCTTCATTTAAAATTACAGCGTACTAGTCTTTATTTGTTATTTCTTTAATGGTGTTTTAAAGTTTGGTGTGTCTTCATTCTTGATTCATAAGTTAAAATCTACAGTGTATGAACTAAACCGGAATCGTTAAGATAAAAATAGCTTCTTCTTTTCTATTATTGGTTTAAAGCTTCTGGACAATAGTTTTTCGAACATCTTTTATAGCACGGTAAATATTGAAGTAAGCTGAAAATAGAATACTAATTAAAGTTGTTTTCGTAGTGTTAAAACTGGAAAAGCAAACCGTATAATTGCTCACGAAAATCATTGCTTCGCTCAGTATTCAGTTTTTCCCATACTTACCTTTACTTCTGAGCTCAATTCGATCTTTTTTCTGGAACATTTAAAAAAATAATAAACTAAAACTTTTAAATTATGCACGGAAAATCACATTACTAAAGAGTCTGCAAAACGTAAAAATAAAACTCACTAAACCCGTATATTAGTTTTGTATTTGCCCTACCATTTTTTTAAATTCAGTAAGATTCCTCAAATTTATACCATTTAGAAAATTTTATTTTTGCTATAACTCTTATACTTAAAAAGTTACATTATTTTAGAAGAATTGGGAATCTATATTATTTCATTGACGATGTGTGTCAAAATGGTTCATTTATAAGGCTCGCCGCACATTGGGCGCAGGGAAGGGGCAGTACAGGTAGAGGGCAGAGGCAAATCTGTGATTCATGTGTTTTAACTATTACACCAGACGCAGCAGAGGAATAGCTCACACCGCGCCTTTGTTCGATTGTGGTAGAAGCTCAGTTTGCCTGTGTCATCTGTCGTGATTGCGATCAGTTGTTCATGTTCGTTGAATGAGTTTACAAATAATTGAACATTTAATCCAACTTGTTCAGGACCAGTTTGATGCAACACAACCTGAGTAGATGAGATAAAAATGAAGTAAATATTTTGTCTGGAACGTCATATGACAACGAAAATTCATCGTGAGTCTCTCTTTATTTCACATACTCACTTTTCCATTTTGTCTTTCTCCTTTTTTTTACAATAAAGGATTATTCGCTTTTTGAATCTCCGAGAATCAAACTCGTAATGTAAATCAATTACAAGTTTCTCTAATTCACACGACATGTCACTTTCGGCACTGGCAGAGAACTGGGTCCAATGTGAGCTGACCTGTGCCTTTACTATACCTGCACTATGACTGTACTGCGCTCAATGGGCGGCGTGGTTAATCCTAGTCCCAGTTTAGAACGTGCTGCGATTTGGAACATAAATAGAAAAAACAGATTGATGAGACTATTCACGGTTCCGAAAAAAGACATGTTTTAAAATGTGAAACGAACAACAAGTTTCAATAAAGAAATTGCCAATATGGTACTCATTGAAAATTCAGAAAAACTATTCCTATAGAAAATAGGAATCGACTTAGGATTCTTTTAATAGAATATTTTATTTATCCGGGAAATGTAAAGTTACAATAAAGAAGGGTAGCTTATTAACACATCGATAGTTTCTTTGTATTTGTATCAACCACAGTTTCCCGATGTAGAATGAAATTATTGTTGAGTATCATCCAGACTAAACAATAACGACAGAATAAAGCGGGGTATTGAATATGACCCAGAAACCTTCGTCAAGATGTATTAATAGTGTCACAATAGTGACAGGTTTTATTGAAACTTCTCCGCTTCTATTATATTTAATGTTCCAGGCCGCAGTGATGGTTTAAGCCAGTACGTTGAATTTTTTAATGAATAACTTTTCCGTTCAGAAGTTTCCAAACTCTTTGTCAATATTAAAATAAGTAGATATTTCAACTATGTTTTCCCTTCGTTTTTATAACATCTTCATCGTCTCAATAACCAGAAGAAAAAAGCAAAAAAGTGAAGTATCTAATGATATCGTCGAAAAACTGAAGGTCCAGATCACTATAGGGCAAAATTCTGAAACGCGGGCGATTCTTTTACCACTACTGCACGTAACCTAGACACCGTACTACTTCAAAATACTTGTTCATCTTTTCAGGCTGTAACTTCTTTTAAATTGTAATTAATACCAATATAAATGAAATATGCAAGTGCGTAATTTACTACCTTAACTCGTAAATTTCAACTTATGTTACTTTTTCACTGGATGGTGTTCAAAAGAGTTTTAGGAATGAGGATTATATTCAGCTCTAAAATTAACAACATTATATTAATTCACCACCCAATAAATTGGAGGCATTGTAAATTTATTGTAAAAACTATACATCAAACCAAAAATTTAAAATTTTGTGAACATCGCTTAAATCTTTGAAAGATATTTATTTTTGGAATAGTTAAAATAGCCTATGTATAATAATAGAAACACCTAACCCTAGTACTGGCCTTGTTAATTCCCCAGATTTTTTGGGTTTTGCAAGCATTTATAAAAAATTACCAAATATACTAATTATATCCCTATAGAAAAGTGTTCCATAGCTTGTTTTGTATAAAACCGTCCAAAGAATTCATACATTCATAAAAAAAATATTAAGAAATGTAAAATGTTTATATTTATTAGCTCAAGAAACAAAAAATATCCAGTAACGGGAAACAAATCCTACTTTAGGCGTACATAAAAACTAGTAAACATTGTTTTGTAACTTATTTCAAAATATACAAAAGTTTTGTAATTTAGTTCTTAATGGAAGTGTATACAAATATATAAATATACCGGGTGTCCCACGAAGAGGTCCCTATTTTTGAATTGATATGACAGACGTATAGAGCGTTCTACAGACTTGAAATTCTACAGTCGTGACTAACACATATGTAAAAGAAATACCCCTGAGTATTAGTTAATTCTGACTGATCCAAACAAAATGGCGGAAAAACAAAAAAACAACAAAATCAGCAATCGTATTTTAAGGGTAAACCTACTTCTATTTAGAATAGGAACAGCTATTCTCAGTTTTAAGCAATCACATAGTTCCTCATCTTTCTCAGCCTGAG
>JAGFPH010000269.1:648495-676863 GCA_018207615.1 Philaenus spumarius | reverse complement strand
TAATTTCGTATTTAAGTATCGTTTTAGTTTCACGATGCCATGCTTTTCATCAATTAAAAAAAATACTTTTTTAATATCAGGTTTTATTTTAAATTGAAACATGTTGTATGCAGAAGACATGACATTGTGCGTAGCAAAGTTTTTGATTAAGTTTAGCAAAATTGCGGTTTTAAAGATTTAAAATACACAAATTATATACTTATGATAGTTAATGTTGTATAACTAATACAATGTAGGTGCTACTATTAGAGAAAAAGTGGGTTAAAAAAAGACAAGTAAAATAAACGGTACCAGATAACTGCCACATACTTTCTCCCAGTTGGAACTTTATACCTTCCCAAGAGTAGCATAGGAGGTGATTATTTAGAATTGCAAAAGTAGGAAAATGTTACCATGGAAAATATTAGATGCATGTAACACACATCCATATTATATTATATTATTATAATTATTATTTAAACTATTCGATCGATTTCGAACAATTTGCACCGAACATGTCAATTAGGCCTGTATACCTGGATGCACGAAAAAAGGTTTTGAAATTTTTTGAAAAACAACCACCTTTTTGACCAAAAACCCTCCAAAATCAGTTATTATTATTATTACTACCTAAACGAGAATTTTTAGAAAGATGCGGTTTTTTTTGCATATGGTAGGGTGCATTATGGGTTACAAATAAGCCAAATTTTTTCAAAATCGTTAGAGCCGTTTTTTGAGAAATTTAGATTTTTCTCGTTTTTTGCCATTTTTGGGGGATAAACCCCCTTAAAAATAAAAAAATTGAAAAAACGGGGGAAAAAATGCCTGGAGATATTCCAGAACTATACCAAATTTCATCAAAATCGGACGGTTGGTATGGTCTCCAGCTCTGTACACGTCCTTACAGACACACGGACAGAAATCACAAAAAAAAAAAAAAACTTTTTTGGGTTCAGGGATCACCAAAACAAATAATTCCACTAACAATATGTTTGTGTTCAGGGAGCACCAACACAGATAATTTCACTAAAAATGTTTTGGGGGTTCAGGTAGCACCAAAATAGATAATTCCACTAAAAATTCAAATTCGAAAATTTGGACGAAAACAATACTTTCTCCATATACTACGTATATAGTGGAGTTACTATCAGGTTTTATTTTAAATTGAAACATGTTGTATGCAGAAGACATGACATTGTGTGTAGCAAAGTTTTTGATTTAGAATGTTGAGTAAACCAAAACAAAATTGTGGTTTTAAAGATTTAAAATACACAAATTATATACTTATGATAGTTAATGTTGATAGTTAATACAATGTAGGTGCTATTATATAAAAGTTTGTTGTGTTAAATACATATAATTCATAGCATTGTATTGGATGTTATAGTTTTGTAATTTTGTACACCTGAAATAAAAATAATGCGTTGCAAGTCCTGGTTCAAATCCCGCTCTTGGTCAACGTTTTTTCACTTGTAATTTAATTATTTTAAAATATACTTGCACATTTATCTGTATATTTTTTAATTCCATGCCCAGTTTAAAGGCTACGTCTTGAATTGTTTACGATATGGATTATTACATCAAATGATAGAGCTTGGCAGTGTTTCTGCTTTCACCTGTAAACTATTCTTTAGTAACTTCGTTCTATAGCAATTTTGTTCATAGCAACTTGAGGTCTGTTCTCGGCAAAAAACCGTTTAGGCAATGTCCAACATGGTCACTCATTTATTTTTCTGACAATTTTAGGCGATACAATCCGTCTCATACACAGATTAAATTTGTGAAATTCAGTTAGTCACGTAGGCTATGTCGAATAAAACCTAATATCGCCCCTTTTGCTATTGGGTACCTACATTTCTTGGGTTACCATAACTGCTGAATTATATAATATGTGAATTTCATAGAATAGCACTTTTGTGGAAACTAAACACTAAAATTTAAGAATTTATCTGAACAAGGATTTATTTATTTTGCTAAAGTAACTAGTTCCTTTCTTGTTCAAACAGTGTAATTCAAGCAGTATAAATGAGTCAACTCAAATACAAAATTCTTGTTTAAACTGACAAAGTTGTTCATGAATGGAAACAATTCTTTTGTATAAACAATGTCGGCGCATGTATTTAATTAAAACGATGATTCAGTTAACTCATCTTCCATTAAGTCTTGTCAAAATAAGAACAATAACAGTGTTGTCAACCCTACAGTGTACAACTTTCTTAATGGATTTAATTCAATCGTAAATTATTGTTAAGCTAAACAAACTTTTCAACTACATGTAACCTAATTTCAGTCACTGTGAAGCGACTTAGCATAAATCGCTTAGATTTAAGAGTTGCACTTTAAGAAATTTAATAGAAAGCTAAGTAATGGTTAAACTTTGTGTTTTAACATAATTAGTATTGTACTGAGCGGTTTATGAGTTCTATGAAGACTAAATTAAACCTGCCTTCTGTATAATTTCCGGTAAATTAATGTAATATTTTATTGCATTTCTTCCGCAGATGAAATTTGATGGAGAAAATACATTATTAAAATTTAATCCAGCTATTCGTCGAACAAATCAAGGTTCTTATTATATTATCTCAAGGATGGCTATTCTATTCAAATATCGTAAAGTTTTATTGGAAATAATGATTATTAATTAATTTTCTTTCCTCCTACCTGTACTCTTTCATATTCTAACCTTACCGCACCGGATATTTTCACTTTTAAGTGGCTTGGATGGTATGATTAACATTTTAAAATATTTGTTTTTTTATTATTTATTTCGTATATTACCTGTCATGTTATACCGTCTTTACATATGATGAAAATAACCATCTGTTCCCAAATGGTTCTTAATTAATTAATTTTTGCTTAAATGTCTACATTTATCATACTTAATATATTTTATATGATATTTATGTATTACTTTCTCCACCCTATACGTAGTATATGGAGAAAGTATTGTTTTCGTAAAAATGTTCGAATTTGAATTTTCAGTTGAATTATCTGTTTTGGTGCTCCCAGAACCCCCAAAAATTGTTTAGTGCAATTATCTGTGTTGGTGCTCCCTGAACCCAAAAATATTTTTAGTGGAATTTTTTGTTTTGGTGCTCCCTGAACCCAAAAAAGTGTTTTTAGAGTGGTGTCTGTCTGTCAGTCTGTCTGTCACGACCAGAGAGGACACTATTGGTCCGATTTTCATGAAATTTGGTATGTAGGTATTAAACCCTAATATCTCAGGCGTTTTTTTCATTTTTTGGAATTTTTAATTTTCAAGGGTAATTTACCCCTAAAAAACATAAAAAACGACAAAAATGCAAATTTCTCAAAAACGGCTCTAACGATTTTGATCAAATTTTCAGTAGGCCTATTTATAGTGCTTAAGATGCCAAACAAAATGACACCACCCGCTTTTATCAAAACTTTGGCGTTTTATAATTATGGGGAAATGTTTAAAAATAAACAAGTTTGTGTTGTCAATCTTAGCATCGCGGCAGCGGCCGCACGGGGTAGCACCACGGTAGCGAGCACGGCCAGTAATTCAAAGGTCGCGCGATCGAATCCAGCCTGGGACAATACATTTTTTATACGATTGACGTAGGTAGAATATTATTTTTATGTTTTGTTCTAAAAAGTAGTAAATAAAATGATTAAAAACAATATTATTTTTACTACAGTAAGTTGGGAGAAAGTTTGTGTCAGTTAACTGATACCGTTTATTTTTGTTTTGTGTCTATTCTTTACTCTTCTTATGCATATTTTCATAAATATATATAGTTTTAGACATCAAACACATTAAAATGACCAAAGCATCAGTTTTTGTCGAATTTCTATCACTTGTTCGATTAAAATATTTATTGTATGAAACCCATAATAGGTAAACATAATTTCGCAAAGCCCTTGTTTGTAGACTTTCGATCATCATTGAATTTTTCTTCCAATCGTATAATCGGTTTAACTTGTGTAAGGTGTAAAAGGCACTCAAAGGGCGGGACCTTTTACAACATATGTTTACTTTTTCAGTCACAGCTTAACTCTATTTAAAAAAAAGGCGTGACCAAACATATTCATGGTACCCAAGCGGCAATGTTTAACACACTACAAAAGGTTTCATTTTAATCTGTGATTATTAAAACGTGATAAACAAACACTCACCAATGTTTCCTCTTTTATATAAATTGATTTGCTTTAAATGGTTGTGCCATTACATAATACTTTCAAACAACTGCATGCTTTGAAAGAGGCGACTAACTATTACCTTACAATTATACATATGTTGTTTTTAGGACAAATTATAACTTCAACGATAAGAAGATTTTAAGTTTTTAACAAAGTATTAAGTTTATGATATAACAGGATTTTAAAGGATGAAGAGAAACTGTATACTTCTAAACATAAAACTAACCAACAAATTAGAACTAAAAATTATCTCAATCAGCTGCTAATATAAATAAATAAACGGAAGTTTACAGGTATTAGACTAATTAGACTGCTATCGTTACAATACTGGTCATCATCAATAGCTCAGCTACGTACGTTTCATAAAAATAAATTTACTTATTTGTCTAAATTCATATTTAAATTTACGTCCATTCAGTGGATAAATGTAGACCTATACGTTTGAATGCATTATATCAAGAATTCCAGTTAGTACAAATCAATAAAAATTATTGTATTTTTTAAAGATTTTTGAAAGAATATCCAAAGGAACTACAGATAAAATAAAAAAAAATAAAACACTTCTATTGTGGTTCTTGTATACTTTACAGGAAAACTATAGCAAATCCTGACTTTTGTGAAAAAGTTTTAACAATGTTTTTTCAGGATGTGTGCTTGAGAGCGACATCACCAACAAAGTATAGTTTAATCAAGCCGTGTTTATATTGATTATATGACATGTTGATGCATTGTTGACAGTTGGCAGTACTGACCTCTGACTCGCATTCCTCCAGTTTATTTATTCAAGTTATATTTCATAGTTTCTATTTTAACTTTAATCAATGGCCAAGTAATGCCTTTCATAATTTCATAACGGATATTGTTTTTAGCGGGTAAAGTAACGATTTACTGAAAAGCTTTTAAAACTGTAAATTAAGCTTTCGGAGTTTTAATAAAAGCACGTCTCTGAGGACGAGAGTTTTACGTCATGCTGGAGAGGTTCTTACAAAGAGAGCTTGTATTCTAAGTGATGTATTATAGGATGAAAGCGGGCTGAGTCTCCTTTTATTTGTTAAGTAGAGGTGAACAGAGTCTGGGATGAACAGATAGAATCCAACGCTTTCAGAAAGGGAAAACTGTTTGGAGGGTAAAGTTGGTGTAGTGTGTAGAGCATACACGGCTTAGGACAAAATAATTAAATTTCAAATTTTAACGGAGGAAGTAAGAACTTTTTGAGACGTTACTTACCTCTGCTTAATTTAACTTTAATTATTTTATTATCTTTCCAAGACGCTTACTCTTTGGGTCTTGGCTTTGTAGCTTTATTACTTGAAAAAAAAAACAACACCTTTTTCTTTTCTTTACTTTTCCACGTTGAACCAGCTGTGGATTGATTCTGTCTCAATATCATTTTCTAAATAATTATCATTTAATTAATTATTATTTTCTCAATGAATCAATATTAATATTGTTACCCACCTCTCGTTAGACAGAGTAAAGACTTTTATTTTTGTTGGTTTCAAATAATTTACTATTTCATAAATAACACGAAAACACTTCTTATATTACAGATTAATTATCACTAAAAACATCTTATCATTGCACAATTACACTTTTAATCATCTAAAAACTAAGCCAATAATATATTTTAATTTGCATATCAGTTCCTGAAAGTTTAACCTGAAAGGTTATATTGTATGAGTAGATTAACCTTAAGTTTGTCAAGCAAGACTAGTATATTCCTTCCCTTCCTAACATTGGTAGTAGCTAATTTTATTTCTTGACAAAACTTGCCATTTTATGGCATTTAGTCCGTTGCAACAATTTGCTTATTTTTTAGGGCCTGAACTTTTAAAAAATAAAGAGAATACATATAAGATCACTTATTTGTCCATCTGTCTTTCCTTTAGTTTGTTTGCCTAAGTCAAATTTCTCAGGAACTTATAAAGGTATCACATTTAGGTTTAGCATGCTAACCTACATCTACTCCAATATGGCATCATTACCATTGGTAGTGAGGAGAAACTGATTGCGTCAATCTCATGTAAATAGAACTCCACTCTTTATTATGTTCGTTATGAAGAACTGTTCAGACTCATTTAAGAGGCACCACCTCATCCCAGATGACTCCACTTCCTTTACTTTTTCACCACTTTTGAAACCCCTTGCATCATACATTCCTATTGGAAGGAAATTCTGTAAGATGGTATTAAGGAGTTTATGCATCATTATAACCGATAAAATCAACATAGTGCATAGGAACCCAAAACGTATCCAGTCTCAAGGTACGCTAGAAAAAGTGAATCAGCATTTTGAAAATATGTTGGCTTCGTGGATGGTCTGAATGCCTTTGATTTATTCAAACTATGAAAAACAGAGCACATCACAAGCTAATGAAATGCTCACCCTATGCTTATATTTATTTGTATGAGTTTGGCTATCTCAAAATGTATTACTATGAAAACGTATAAACTACAATACATGTACAGTAATGTTACCTCAGTTTTATTAGCGCCAGGATGTTTGACTGTTTTACGTTTTTAAAGATCAAAGTGATTCTCAGCTTAATAAAAGTTGCCAACTTGTGTTGAATACATCAGCCCGGACTACGGCTAACAGTAAATATCCTCATTGTCATGCTAGAGTGTAAAGTTCGACTTTGACTCTTGCACTTTGTTTTAAAGTCTTCAGACTTTAAAGTTGTTAAGACCTGTTAAAGTTGTAAAGGATTGACATGACTAGGTCTTGAATTTTACAAATTTGATTTAGAACCTATTTTCGGGTTGTTTATTTTTTGCGCACTCTTTTTATGTTAAACCCATTGAATTTCACATTCGTAAGTAATAGTTTAATTAAGGCTTTATATTCTTGTGGTTAGTTTTATTTTAAATAAGAATCATGTTTATATCTTCAAAGGTTTCCCGTACCTATCTACCAAATTTTCACAAATAATAAACTTAACATATTTCCCTATTGAATATCGTTATTGGTGTATTTAAAGGTTTCTCATAAATATTTATTTTGTGGCATTGCGTTTGTACAGCCGTATTATAACATCAAAGTATGCAATGCCTGTACGTGGAAATAGTTTCAAATTAAGTTTGGCATATAACCTACGGTGAACGATCCAAACTAGCATCATTTTGAACTGAAGCAAACATTTCGTTGTCATGAGAAATATTTTTCAATAATTGTAGTACTTTTTAGCGTAGTACAAAGTAAAATACAAAACACATGGAAAGCTGCAAAGATGCATAATTCATTCTCCCTAAAAACATTACATGTTCTAATTAAACTCAGGTTAAACATATAATTAGCAAAATTACAATGTGTGTGCTAATTGAAGATTTAGTAAGGTATTAATGACTTATAAACATAATAAATTGGGGTGGGTCCAACGGGAGGCAGACCCCTTGAAATATTGTAAAAATATGGATCGTAAAAATAAATGAATTATAATTTTTAACTTCCCGCTAAGAAAATTGAAAATTTTCTAAAATCGGGAAGTTTTCGAAAATCGAGTATTCATCAGATCTCGACGTTTTGAGGTCCTAGAAAATCTTCCCTGACCACCCCCGAGAGGGTGTCACCCTGTCTGTATGTACGTGTGTGTGTGTGTGTGTGTGTATGTAAGTATGTGACCCGCTTATAACTTTTGAACGGCTTAACCGATTGGATCCTACCAAACGGCGTTCTAAAGAGTTCCATAAAACTTAGATTTAATGAAAATTTCAAAAAATTCGGACCGGTAGGTTCTGAGAAATTTCGAAAAACTAAGAAATAAAATCTTTTCAAATCAGGTTTTTTTTTAATAACTTTTAAACGGCTTTACCTATCAATTCCAAAATCTAATCAGCTTTTAACCTTGAAAAGCGACGTCGATCGCTACCAGTCCGGTCAAAATCGGTTAATTCGTTCGTGAGATATCGTGAACGAAAGAAAATTAAAAAAAGGGTTTTTTCTCAATTTCTCCGAAATTTTTCATCAGAAAAATCTTTGTTGTCGATTCTTTCAATGGACTCGAAAAACTGCATCGATTGCCGCAAATCGCATAAAAATCGGTTGATTCATTCGCGAGATATCGTGAACGAAAGAAAATAAAAAAAAGTGTTTTTCCTCAATTTCTCCGAAACTTTTCATCTGAAAAATTTTTGTTGTTGATTCTTTCAATGGACTTAAAAAACTGCATCGATTGCCGCAAATCGCATAAAAATCGGTTGATTCATTCAAAAGTTATGGCAGTTCAAAATTTCCAAAAATAGTGTTTGTTGTAATTAAACTTAGCGGGAAGTTACATGGATGGCCTTTAGGGTCAACCGTTTTCCAAATTTTTTTCTATGACAACATGTATACATTATGCTTTTCCACAATAATTTATAGTTTAGTATTCTTAACTATATGGGTAAGTTAATTTATTTAAAAAGAAGTAGGGCCTAAATTACAAAACTTTTTGAAAGCAATGCAAGGAACAATGCATTTATTGAAACATGTATTTCGTCCTCCCTGCCACGCCTAAAAACACTCTTGGTTTGCGTAAACGTGAGTAAAAAATAAACCATCAAAATTAAAGCCTGATTGAAAAATGTATATAGTTAGTAGGACGACATCAATTATTTTCTAGAATTCTTCAATTTCGTTTCATAGACATTGCTCACTGATTTTATTTACATGTTTCTACGTTATTTCATAGTTTCCTGTAAATTAGTTATATTTCAAGAAAATTGTTTTTGTTAAGAATATCATTTATGAGTATGATCTTAGAGTATTAATTGTTCCGAATCTATAGTACAATTATTGTATTCGTTGTTCTTTTAAAAATTAAAAACTAATGGAAAAATAGTAAAAATTGAAAATGTTTGCTCTCAGAATAATTTAAATTTGCCTATACTGTGCTTAGAAATTGTTGTACTTGCAGATTGGTTACAAGTGTCTTTAATTGTGTGTTTTGGCTGTCTTTTAGGCTATATTTAGACGAGCTATAATATACTTCAGTTATATACTTCTACTAGCTGGCCCGATCCGGCTAAATCAAAGTTAAATATATCACGGTTAGAAAAAAAATATATCAATAAATACATTACACTTATGTAATGTAATGTATTTCTTGTGGGGATTTTTAGTACCCCCCAAACCCCAAACCAAAATAAAATTTCGAATGTTTTTGAAAACCTTTCTTAGCGAGCACCTAGGGCCCTAGAGGAATCTACATACCAAATTTCATTTCAATCATCAGTTCGGTGGTTTTTTTTAGTAACTTTGACCCCCCCCCCAAACCCCCCCTAAAATTGTCGAACTTTTTGAAAACTTTTCTTAGCGAGCATTTAGATCCCTAGAGGAAGCTACATACCAAATTCTATTGCAATCCGTTCTTTAGTTTTTGAGATTTCGTGATGAGTCAGTGATTGAGTGGTATTTGGCTTTTATATATATAGATAATTAATCCGCAACATAAAGGTTAATTAATCAATCATCAACCTTATGGGGGTGTCGAATCATCAATAACAACGGCTATCAATCTTGAATTATTATTATAATCGTTATAATCATGTGTGGATTATGTTAAGAACTGTTCAATCATCACAGACGCCATATTTCTGTTATAAGTTCAATTTCTTGTTCTTCTTTTGATGTTATTTGAAATGTCTTTTAGAGTTTTTTCGCTCGTTAGATACTGAACTGCGACTTTTTGTCTGAATCAGTTTCCATCTTCAACGAACCTTTCTGTTTTTACATGATTGTGAACCTCTTTGACCAATTTTACCTTGTTTTTCCTTCTATGTAAATTTTAACTACAGGTTTTTTTTATTTTCATTAAAAACTCGTGTTTAATTCGGTGTCCTAACATTTTACTCTATGGTAGAATCAAAAAAAATGTTTACGGTAGAGTAGCCTAGTAGGCTACACGTAAACCGTGCGCCATTAATCTGGTTCGAACCTGCGCAACAGGTCGTCATCTGCAGTGACATTTGAATTACAACTAATAATAATAGTTTAGTTGTAGCTCAAATATCAATGAAGATGACGACTTTGCCGTTGAAACGTTTGAACATTAAACTTTTTTTTTGTAAGTATTGTGATTCTGTTTTGAGATGTTTAACGAAATCGATTATTTGAAATTATGTTACCTAAATGATCATTGCAAAATCTGGAAATAATAAACAATATACACAGAATGTATACAGAATGAACTAAAAATCTGGAGACACATCTGTAAGTTTTGATTTAGAAATTGAAAAAAAAAACACAAACTCAGGTAATGTTTACTAGGTATAAAGATGTACTTTTTTACGCATAAGACAACGATGTTACCATCTATCTTATTCTTATCTAAAGTTATTTACGTTTAAAGTTGAGAATGATTCAAGTCCTTCTATGTTTTTAGTGGGTGATTGGTGAAGAGGCAAATCCAAGGAATGTTTATTAGATATTAGGATGTAATTTTATGTACATAGGGGATGGGGAAAATTTTCCCCCGTTTCAAAAATTGGAAATATTGGGGGCAGCTCAACATTTTTGTACGCAAATCCCTGTCATGTGACCATTCATTTTAAATGTATTAACAAAAGAAAACCAACAGTGCAAATTTGAGGAAATCTATCTGAACCCTATTCATAATAGCGGCCAATAAAATGATAAAAAAAAGGGCTAACGATGTTTAAAAAAAGTTGTATATAATAAAAGTTCAATTCTCACAAATTTAACAAGATACTAAATACAATTTCTAAATTGCTTTCCCTCGATTGCTTGGCAATGTGCTAGTGCAGAGTAAAAATTATGAACTTCCTTCAGCAACATGTCTTGTGGAGTACTTTGTTTCCTGTAAAATTCGTTTTTTAAAGTCATAAATTTCTTGTGGTTTAGTTTTGCACTTTTTGTCTTTAACATATCACCACAAAAAATAGTCCAGTGGTGACAATTCTGGTGATCTGGCAGGCAACTCAATGTACCCTCGTGTGCCTATCCATCGATTAAGAAATACATTATCCAAATAATGGCGTACTGCTGACCATAATGTGGAGGAGCTCCGTCTCGTTGATACCAAATACTTTCGAAATCATTTACGGACGCCCGGATAGCTGGTATGATCTCATTTTCAAGCATAGTTAAGTACTCCTCAGAAATTATTTTGCCTTTAATGAAAATAGTCTTGCAACACGATCCTCTATTACACCTAGTCAAGCATTGTTTTTTTAGGATGTTGCGTGTGCTGCTCTCGTACCCAGTAAGGATTTTCATCACACCACAGGCGTAAGTTATGTCTATTTAATTGCCCTTTAAGCATACAAGTTGCTTCGTCACTAAATACAATATTGGTCAATGCAGCTTCAGCGTTATCGATCGACGTCATCATTTCGTCACAAAACTGAAGTCTACGATCGAAGTCGTCTTCATTTAACATGGATTTTGTATGGTTTGTACTTCTCGTCATGTAAAATTTTACAGATCAATGTCTGGGAAATCCCTAATTCTGTAGACAAAACTCTAGTTGAAACATGTGGGTTTTCGACAACAGACTCCGCACATTGATGTTCGGTTGTTGCTGTGTTTGGTGTTCCTGATTTATTGCGATTTTTCACAGAGCCTGTTTTTTTCAAAAGGTTTTTTTTAACAGTAGATCTTGGGAAATACACCATTAAATAAATGTCTCACTTCACTGTGAATCCGATCACTATAACCAAGCATCATTAACACTGTAATACGTTGTAGCTCAGTTAACTCCACGATAAAGTAGAAGAAAGATGTTTCCCAGGACATAACTGGCAAGCGTCTAATAAAAGACTGGACACGATTACTGATAAGACTTGGTTAACAATAGCTCAACAATAGTTCAATATCCCCAAAATATAATATCTTTTGACTGTTATAATTTGTAGTAGAGTTGAGATAGAGGCCTCACATTTGCGCTGTTAGTTTTCTTGTGTTCTTTAAAAATAAATGGTCACATGACAGGAGTTTCAATATAAAAATGTTGAGTTGCCCCCCAATATTTTAAATTTTTTAATCGGGGCAAAGTTTCCTTATACATAAAAAAAGTACATCCTAATACCTAATAAACATTCCTTGGATTTTTCTCTTCACCAATCACTCATTAAAAAGATAGATGTACTTGAATCATTCTCGACTTTAACCGTAAATAACTTTAGACAGAAATAAGATAGAGACCTCTAGTTTTCGTCATTTACATAATGTACCAATATCTTTAAAATGAGTTGTCACAAGGTAGGGGTTTGCATTTAAAATTTTTGAGCAGCCCCCAAAATTTCCCACTTTGGAAACGGTAACAACGTTGTCTTATGCGTAAAAAAGTTCATCTTTATACCCAGTAAACATTAGCTAAGTTTTTTTTCAACTACTCACTCATAAGTTACAGGTGTTTCTCCAGGCTTTTAGTTCACCCTGTAGTAAGTCTTTAACAAATTTCAAAAATGATCTATGTAGCCTAGTAAAAACATTTTAATTTCTTACATAAATATTATAAATCAACTATTAAATGTTTTCCAAATTGCTGTGTTTACTGGTTTAACGTGATTAAATTATTAACCACAATCTATCAAAATAATTGATGTTTTAAAATAAAATTACACTCAAAGGTCGTAAAGCTATACTGAAACATGAGTAAATTAATTATAGCCTATAATATCATGTTTTGAGTCGATTATCAATATTAATTTCAGTTTTAATTTGAATTGTGCTGTTAGTCCTATCAGCAGTAGCCTACATTAATCAAGTTGAATGGTGCGACAGTTCTGCTATCAAGTCTAGTCGTAGTCCAAGCACAATAACATTGCTTAGTCATTCATGCTGTGAAAATAACCTGCTTGGGAGGCTTGGCAGTGACGTAAAACCAGCTGATATCAACCGACCAATAGAAACGCTCCGTTCTAAAACACCTGATCCCGCCAATTTGTTGTCGGCTTTTAGTGCATTCCACCAAGCGTCACGAGTCGGAGGTCGGAACAAAGTTGCGTAATCACTGGACGTATTTTTACTGAGGACTCCGTCATTGTGTACAGTCAGTTGTAGATTAAAATAGAAACTCTATTACACTACGCAAATTATGCGGGGAACATCAACAAATAAGTTGTGTGGCATCAAAGTAAAGATTGTAAGGCATGTCATACCTGTCAGTGGGTTGAATCATCTGATGAATGGATGACCCATTCCTAATTTAAATATTATTTTAATTTAAGTTTAAACTATATATCTAAAAGCTGATATTTCAATTTTAACTGGAACTAAATCGTTGACTTTTAGCTTGATTTCATAGTTTTTGATGCAGCGGCATACCTAAACCATTTAGTAGCCAGGTCACTTCATGCCCATAAATGTAATCCTATTTTTAAATCATTATAGATAAAATTATACTAGCTCTGAATTTGTAGCATGGACCATGACCTCGAGATGCGTAGTAGATTCCGCGTTAATTCGAGTGGTGGGGGGGGGGGGGGGTCAGATAAGGTCAGTGTATTACCGAGCTTTGAACGGAACACTTCGGTATTGAAACAATTGTACGGGTTTCCAATAGCATTATTGTTCGTGCACAAATCTATTTATAATTAACCTGTCGCTGTTTATTATTGTTATTTAGCGTTGTTTATGTTTTATTGTTTGTATTTGTGATTAATAATATTAATAATAAATTTAATATATTTATTTTCAAAATAACCTATTTTTCTCAGTAACATTCCTGAAGTAAAAATGACAACATAGGCCTAGTTTTCGTTTACAGCACTAACTAAATTATTGAGGTCAGCTGATTTTCATATTCACTGAATTAATTGGAACAGCTTATATCAAATCATCGCGTAATATTAATAGACACCATTTTTAATACACTACTACCTATACGTTTACATGTATAAACTTAGGCCTATTTATGTACTTTTTTAAACAATAAGTTATAAGTTTATTTATTTTATTTAATACTTGTAAATAGTATCAAAATGTAGTTTTATTTTTACTCATGGTTATATCTTTGTTAAAATAGTTATTATATCTATCGTTATAAGTTGTTTTAACGTTAATCGTGAACAAGAAACAGGTCCGCGAGCGTTACCGACATCAGACAGACAAAAATTGAGATAAGGCTTGTTTCGGATTCTTTGGTGTATGAAACGTAAATAAACGAAAAATCACACTATTCTCAACAGTCTACAAACAAAACTCTTATTCTATTTATATATAGATATAAAAAGTCCTATATCGGTACAGTATTTACATGTTGCAAGTAATACAACACAAAGCTGTCGCGACAACTTTGGTAGTAAGCGTAGTGTCCCTTCCCCTCCAGCGGACGACGTCCCCACTTGCCTATATTCTTCCCTCCCGCCAGCGCATCGTAAAGTCCATGCTAAAACTAACGAGCTTATAATCTCCTAACATAAACAACTATTGAGCTTGACTCGCGAGAAAGTAACTAGATAAAATAAAACCTGAACACAAAATCTCACAACAAATACTTCAAATGCGTTTCAACGACAATTTCGCCATCCTCAGTGATGCACGGGCTATAGTAATCAAACTATAACTGATTACCGTAGCGCGTGCATCACTGCGGATGGCGACATTGTCGTTGAAACGCGTTTTAGGTTAGTAAACGTATTTGTTGTGAGATTTTCTGTTCAGGTTTTATTTCATCTAGTCTCCTAATAGTTATATTATAAAGCCTATTTCTGAAAACATCCCAGGACTATTTGCTAAGTGCACTACCTTAAAATTTGTGTTACTATTACTGAATTTAAATTAATTTAGTAATATAAAAGTTTGCAATGATTTTGAGATTTTTGTAAAATATATTTTCTTTTTGTAATACTAATAAATTAGGTTAAACAAATTAAATAAAATTAAAAATGTCGATGAGTGTTTCCCGACCTTCCTTTGTACGGCTAGTTGTAATTATAGTAAACGCATAGTGACAAGTCACATTATAGGCGTCCATAATACTTTTTCATAATGAGGGCTGCCCAATCCTCACCGGGGTTTGATTTTTTTCATTGGCAAAAACAACAACTCAAATTTGATCACATTAGACATACTGGCTAATGCTATTAACCCAGTACAAATATTTTAGAATTTTGTCTGTAAGACAATTAGGTAGCCTATATGTCTTAAAAATAATTAAATAAACAAAAATCTAAGTATTATAAAAGACACGTGGAAGACAACAAACGTAAAAACAACGTCTTTAATTACAATAATTTTAATCGGAATAGAAACTGTAGTGTAGGATAGTTCAACTTTCAGTAGACAAAATAAAACCTGAACAAAAAAATCTCACAACAAGTAAGTTTACTAACTTCAAACGCATTTCAACGACAATGTCGCCATCATCAGTGATGCACAGGCTACAGTAACGAAACGCGTTTGAAGTTAGTAAACGTTTTTGTTTTGAGATTTTGTGTTCAGGTTTTATTTTATCTACTTACTTCCTCACAAGTCAAGCTCAATAATTATTTATTTTATCAACTGTTGGTAACTAAACTCAACATTTTTGAAAATCTAATTGTACTGCACCGTAACTATTCGATAAAAGTGAAAATTTTTGTGGTATCTTATAAAATAGTAGACAAATCCTCCCCGTCAGGATAATAATAATTGATACGCCGATATGCGTAAATTATTTAACTTTTATTTTTCTACTCCACAAACTGCAAAACATAGATGGGGCGGGGGGGGTCTATTGCTCCTTCATGCCCTTGCTGATGGACTCCAAATATAAGTCTCAAGTTACTCAATAAAGGGATAATAGCTTAGTTTTTATGCTGGATTGTTTAAGTTGATTACGCTAGGAGTAGTAAACTGTAGCCTATACTTTTTTTATTGTTTTTTATTTTCCCTGTAAAACTAAAAAGTATAAGGAACTATAACATTATTTGGATTTGTACTAAACAGTTTAAAAAAAACAAATGCTAAGTTTCTAAAAAACCACAAATATCACAAAGACTCTCTCTAAGTTAGCATAAATAAATTCAGTATGCTAAACAGTACTTCCAGTTTGTAGCCTACGATAACATTAGTCTCTGTCATTTCATATGTTGAGCAACAACAGAGCTTGGATCTTGGAATAAAGCATCCTTTGTAACCCAGCTTGTATACGTAGCTTTGAATTAATTAAGGCACAGTAGTTTTGTTAACTTGGAATAGTTCTGAACTGCAACAAAACTCGGAAGTCTGTACCTGGAATTGAAATATGTCTCTTGTAGAAATTAATTTAATTGTTCCTTGTCGTGTTCAAATGTGTTGTGTAGAGAGCGAAGAGTATCATTTTCTGCATTCGTTAGTTTTTCTCGTCGCAGTTCTATTTTGCAGCATACACCTTTGATGAGTAGAAAAGTGCTAAATGTAGAAGTAGCTATACAGACAGCTGATTCGGTAATGGCTACTTTTAATAACTGTAACTTCCAGGGTCGGATACAGGATTTCATTTTGGAAGGGGTCATAAGAAGTCGAAAACAACATTACCAAGAATTTAACAACAACCGGTCTGGGGAATTAAAAAATATGTATAAACTCTATGGAATAGTTTTTTAACGTATTTCTAGGCCATAAATATTTTCTTGAAAGAGCAAGAGTTTCTTGCAGATAAAAGAATAAAATAAACCATAAGTATTGAAGAGTTAACAGGAACGGTACTACAATCATAACTCCACAACACGATCATTAAATCGACTTTGTTTTACTAAATTTAAAACAACGTAACACAAGCCCTCACTTATTGAAGTCATACAACTCCTTACAGCGGCGCGCTCCAACAATTTTAGCTCAATCAATAGAGGTGTTTTATGAATTTCAGCAAGCTACATCCACAGTTGCTTTAAGGGTGGTACATATGTGTATAACATTCAAAAATTATCAGGCAAGGAAATTTTTGCACATTTTTTATAAATAAAAATAACAATTAATTTTGACTTTTTGGGTTGTTCGTTGATATTACACAAATTTATGCAAGTATCCCGATACTTCCAACGAAACATTTGTAGAGAATTAAAAAACCAACAAAATGGTTTTTGAAATCCTCAATCGGACCATTTCTCACAGAGAAAAGTCGGAAAACGCTTATTAATTACTATTTTTCAAAAGTTCATATCGTTGTTAATTTATAATATTTAGGGCAGATCTTTTGGAAAATTATTGTTCAGTTTGTGTAGGCCTACTTCAGACAGGCGGAAGATGAAATTTGTCGCATTTATAGTTTTTACACAATTGCAGTATAAACAATTTAGGCCATAATCTTGCATATTGAGGAAGAGAGGAGAACGGCTGGCTGCGTGCATCAGGCTGCTGTTTTCGTCACTACCACCTTCTGGCAAATTTACCATCGGCGTCGGCCCCAAATTTACGCGTTTCGCACTATGTTCTGAAACATTTTTACTATACTTTATCAACCTCATTAAAAAAACGCAGATATACGAATTGTAGATTCTAAGGTCTACTTTCAGAATCCGTTTGGTAAATTTAAAACGGGCCACTCACGTTAATTGGGCGCATTATGCAAGATAATGGGCCTACATTGTTTATACTGAAATTGTGCAAAAACTATTAATGCTACAAATTTCATCTTCGGAGAACACATGATAAACAATAATATTGTAAATTAACAAAAATATGAACTTTTAAAAAATGGTAGTTTTTAAGCGTTTTTCCGACTTTTCTCATTGAAAAATGGTCCAATCAGGGTCTATAAAAACAATTTGTATTTTTTTTTTATAAGTACCGTGATCCATTCATATTTTTTTATAATATTAACGAAAAAACCAAAATGTCCTAATTTATTGTATTTTTTGTTTATACAAAATGCGCAAAAGCTCCTTGCCTCATAGTTTTTGTTTTTTAGATACCCTTGTGCTACCCTTAAAGTCACTGTTGATGTAGCTTGCTGTTAAATTCAATAACAAAATTAGACCACTTTTTGCTCTATTGGCTGGGCTAAATGCGCTAAGACAATCAGCGCAATGGTACATATTTCACAGGCAAGACCTATAGCTGTAGCCCATGAACAGTAAATCAGGTTTTCCTTATATCAAACGATAATATAGAATTTACACTGAAATCCATATAAACATCAATGTACAAGTATATCGATTTGTACTACGGTAGATACAAAATATGCTTGCTCATGGGTTGAAAAACTGTCAAATCTTAAGGGTTTACAGAAAACTTCATATCTAAAAAATTATAAGAGTGACGAATGATTGGAAGGCAGTGTTAGAAAGTTCAAATCTTGACAAATCCAAAGGTGACCTTATATTATTTTCAAAACAAGTCTGTCTATCGATTATGAGCCTTAGAAAAGTGAATAGTTTTGTGTCTTTTCTTTTTGTTTCTCGCGCGGCGTCATCTTTTTAGACAACTACAATTATTACAAACGATGATTATATATATATATATATATATATATATATATATAATATGTAAATATACGGTTTAGAACAAATTTGTAAATACAAAAATTAATGTTTAAAACATTTCCTTTCCAATTTTATTGTTTTTGTTTTATTGAGATTGGATGATTTATAGTGGGTGAAATATTCAATACAATCAGACGATACAATAATGCTGCCTGCCACTTGATCGGCGGGCTGAGACAATACTATAGTGTTATTTTTCGCTTGTAGGGTTAAATCTATAAATCAAGCATTAAAAAATGTTTGGGGGGGTGGGTCATGACCCCCATGACCCTCCCCCTGTATCCGCGCCTGGTAACTTCTAAATTGTATTTAGAATGGTTGTAATTTGTTACCAGACAATACTGCACCAAACCACGAGGTTATCTCTACGTCATGAATAGACAGCATCCCTCATTAAAGACTTTAGTTGCAAAGTAAAAAAAAAAAAACTGTAATAATATCTTTTCAATAATTTAAAGTTTAGGAAAGTCATTTGTGTCAAAATGTTAGGAAAGTTTTTGAAGTGAAAATTTCTATTGGCGCACCGCGTCCAAAAACTTTAGCAGGCGGTGAATCGGATTTTACCCTCACGCTCAACTATACCAGGTGAGTTTTAAATGTCCCCCCTCCCTCTATTTTTTTCCGCATTTCTTAAGATATCGACTCCCAACCACCGCCGAACATCATTGATTAGTTTATACTTTCTTTTGATGAGGTTCACATTTTTGGCCGCCATATTGGATCCGCCATATTGGAATAAACTTTTATTTTTTAAATGTAAAGGTAAGGTTGTGACCCATCATTTCAAACTAATGTTTTCCGTAGAACACGATGCCGCAATCGGTTTTTAATTATCTGCTTTCGTTCTCGAGATATTAACAATTTTGTAAAAAAATTAAATTTTCAAAATCCCTTGTTTTATTCAATTTAAAAAAAATATCGGCCCTTTATCATCAGATATCACAGTTTGGTAGTAGCTTATAGATTTTTATTGAGTTATAAATGTTTACTGCCATCTTCAGTTTCGCAGAGAAAAGTTGTTAATACACTGAAATCGAACAAATTTACTAAAGATGGCAGTACAAATTTAAAACTTAATAAAAATCTATAAGCTACTACCAAACTGTGATATCTGATGATAAAGGGTCGATATTTAAAAAAAAATTGAATAAAACAAGGGATTTTTGAAAATTTAATTTTTTTTACAAAATTGTTAATATCTCGAGAACGAAATCAGATAATTAAAAACCGATTGCGGCATCGTGTTCTACGGAAAAAAGTAGTTTGAAATGATGGGTCACAACCTTACCTTTACATTTAAAAAATAAAAGTTCATTCCAATATGTCGGATCCAAGATGGCGGCCAAAAATGTGAACCTCATCAAAAGAAAGTATAAACTAATCAATGATGTTCGGTGGTGGTTGGGAGTCGATATCTTAAGAAATGCGGAAAAAATTAAGGGGGGGACATTTAAAACTCACCCTGTATATAATACACATGTGTATATAGCAGAATATATAGTTTACTTTTTCATACCTCTGAAATGGACATTGTTCTTCCTCATTTTGTAAGTTGTTTTAAAATAGATTACTTGGGATTACCTCTGAAATGGACATTGTGCTTCCTCATTTCGCGCAAGTTGTTTTAAAATAATTTACTTGTTAATCACCTCTGAAATTGACATTGTACTTTCTCATTTTGTAAGTTGTAAGTTGTGTTAAAATATTTTACTTGGTAATACCGATGAAATGGACATTGTGCTTCCTCATTTTGTAAGTTGTGTTAAAATAGTTTGATTGGTTATACCTCTGAAATGAACATTGTGCTTCCTCATTTTGTAAACTGTGTTGTAACCGTTTATTTGTTATTACCCCTGAAATGGACATTGTGTTTCCTCATTTCGTAAGTTGTTTTAAAATAGGTAATACCTCTGAAATCGACATTGGGCTTCCTCATTTTATAAGTTGTGTTAAAATAGCTTACTTGGTAATACCTTTGAAATGGACATTGTGTACCTCATTTTGTAAGTGGTGTTAAAATAGTTTACTTGGTAGTGTTAAAATAATAACATTTTGTGTACTTTGCAAATTTGTTTTATGCAGGATTTTTTTAGCAACCAAAATAATGTCGATAATATACTTTATATTTATCAGAATATCGCCATACACTTATCTCGTGTGGCCTTAAGCACACCTTGATTCTTTTTTATTATCTTTAACATTTTTGTATGACGAAAATGGAGGTGCACTAAAATAAATAGAAAACCCATGTATACTCAACCAAAAACTATGCATACAAAACTATTTGTTTCTATGATAATTATTAAATATAAATATAAATTGCATCATTCGTTTATATCTTAATATTAGCGCTTTGCCTTTTATCCTCGAACAACACATTTCCTTTTCAAGAGCGCATTTCTCGTCATAATTATTTCTACATTTCACATTTAACGTTCACCCTTTTATGACGACGAAACAGAAGAGTAATTAATTGTAATATTATTGCTCGTTATTCTCTGTCAGAGCGATACATTTCATCCGGTTGCGAATTCATTTGTGTGTTTAACATTAAACTGGCTGATGAAATATTATTTTAGAGGCAACTGTATAAATTGGCGTTTAGTTTGAAATATCTGGAGGAGAAAATATTAAAGCTTGAATTCATTATCTCCATTCCAGCAAGTATTCTTTATTACAATATATGTATCACAATTATTTTAAAATATTTAAATACACTGCAGTTAACATTTTTGAAATAACATATCTTACACAAAGTGTTACACAAATAAAAACTATGTTTATTTTACATTTATCAATCAATCCAAATGCATGTATTTATACGATATTGCAGATACTATACTTTGCACCATACGTGTATTAGCAGTATGCGCTCGGCAACGACAAAGTTTAATCGGTCTTGCGAGTTTATATCTACGTACACCTGTTTATAATGGCTTGGTTATGAAAGCGTTACGGTGATATACTAGTATCATAGATCATGAATAATAAAATAGACCATGCATGCATACGGGGACTGTGTGACGAAAAAAAGGTTGTCGGGAAAATAGTGCATGATCGCGCCGCGAGTTAGCGCTAGGGAGAAATCATTGGTAGCATTGGTGTTTCACACAGCTTCCGTCGTTTCCTCAATAGATAGCGCCGCTATCTTCGAATTTCCAGTGGAACGAAATATCGCATTGGATCGGAGTTCTATTAGTTTATCCAAATACAATGCTAGTATTCACAGGCAAGTCGGTATGTTCGTTATTTCTAGTCGGTGCTTTGTGAGAGTTTTCGCCAGAAAACCTCAATACGACCCCATGGTTAGGCGACTGAATGTCCGCTACAATCCGTTAAGTTTCGGTCAGAATTTTCTTACTGAAAACTGAGACGCGTTTTAATTTTCCTTAACTATTATTCAAGTTAGGAAAGACCAAAGTTACACTGATTTAAATCAGTGTGATTTTGTCGCCACAGTGCTCTTTTATTTGTTTAACCAAAGTTACAGTCTTGGTCGAAGAGGCCGGATTGACATAGCTATCCGCGCGTCTAAGTTCTCCAAACCGCCTGATTGGTTAAACGCTAATGTTTAAACTCTTCTTTCCCTTTAGAAATTATGCACTCAAAAATATGAATAAAGCATGTGATGTTTACGTATTATTCGAGCTGATGTTTTCTCTCTTTGTGGTTAAAAAAAATTCATTTCGAAAACTGTAAAAACACTAGCTACCTACCGTTTTGTAAAATAACACATACACTTTAACACCTGCCCCTTAAATTGCAATTTTATATTATGAGGTTGAAATATATTAAAGTTTTAAATGAATGGATGTGATTTTAATCTTGGTTGCGTTTTTGACTTGCATTTTGACTTGTGTGGTTGTTTTATTGCATTTAGACACATAATGTACGGCAAGATACAATGTGCAGAATGGAACTAGGCAAACTAAACTGTTTCACCAGACTTTGTTTACACGTTTTCTATTTACGAATATTCCAACATGTATTTCCGAGTTGAATATAACCGCCATTGTTACTCTCCCCCTCCCGTTCTCTGAACTACTGTTGTCGCCTCATAATTACTGGACGACAGGTTTATTGCTACAATACAAACACAACGCGTCCGCTTCGTTGTCGCTTTTTTAATTTACTCAATTTTATTGAAACATTCATTTCACCATCTCTAATTATTCTGAAAATCCTCCAAAATATAATGCATTGTTGTCAATTCAATGTTTGAAAATAGATTACTGTAATTCTGCGAATCTTACAAAAGCATTGTGGTTAAAGGCTATGATGCTAGATCAATGCATTCAAATATTTAATGATGTTAGTTGTAAAAAAATAGAGGTTTACATATTTACATTGAGCTAATTTAGGGTACATAATTTACCCGCAAACCGTACGCACAAATGTGACTTTGATTGTAGATTCCATTTCTTTGTATTGTGTTGAAAGTGGTTAAATAAATAAATATAAATTAAATAAATATATTTTATTTAAAATGATTAGATATTCTAGATTCAACCCTTTGTTTGTTCCTAACAAAATTCGTACTACGAATTTTATGGATTTGTTGAAATTATAGATTATTTCTAAATATTAAAAAAATTTTAAAAGTACCATTCTTGTATTACCTTTTATTTGAGACGCTTGAAATGGCCTCAAAAGCAAAACAAATTTTTTGTTTTCCAAATGAAGACATGCTAAACATTTTTTTTTTATTTTAAACTTTTAATACAAGACATTTTCTGTAGATGTGATTTTAATTGATTACTAGTAACTTGGAAATTTACAATTTGTAATTATAATAATTTCTTAAATTATTATAATTAAGAATATTTAATTTGTCCAAACCTGTGTTGGTGTGTTAATTTGATTTTGTAAGGGTGCGTATGTGCATTAATATGTAAGAGTGCATGCGTTTATAGAAATATGATTTGGCAGACATCGCAAATCAGAATAATATAAGTTAATAATTATTAAGGGGATTCGCCACTATTAAAAGCCATTTTTTGAAGTTTTTAAATTTTTGTTTTCTTAATATACATACTTTTGTGAGTATGTGTGCAAAATTTTAGGTCATTGTAAGCATTAATTATTTCATATGTAAAAAAATAAATAAAAAGTTACTACATTTTGCGGTTTTTCATTTTTTTTTTGACAAAAATTTTATTTTACATACAAGTTTGTTCACCACAAATGATAGGAATAAGTACTCCTCATAAATAAGTTCATAAAAGAGCTTATATCGATGGTGTCTAGCAAAAAGGGTCTAACCAACAAAATTTGTACACTACATAAACCTCTCACATATACAAATTCAAACTTAAGAACAACCAAACAAACTTCCTATAACCACTCCTAGATGGTGCTGATAAACTATCTTTTACTTTACACGTAATATTTATACCGGTAATAAAATAACTGAAGTTTTGTTAATTTGTCAGTTTTCTTTAATCAAGCCTTAGCCTAGTGGATAACCTTGCGTCTTCCTGATCAGAAGATGCTGGGTTCGAATCTAAGCTAGGGAGACCAGATATCTAATCATATCTGTGGTTTGAGAGTAGGAGGGCGGAAGTAAAGCAAACGGTGGTTGGCTCGCTTCCAAGCTGACGGGATATGACTAGATATCTGTTCTCCGGCTGTGGCTGTTTTGCATAATTTTACTAAGTTATTTTAGATTTATATATTTACTAAAAAAAAAAAAAAAAAAAAACCAGGAAAACAAAATTTTATATAATTTAAAAATTTAATAACTAAGAAAACCCAGGAAACAACCAAATTTTGTATGTTATGCCCTTTTTGCATCGATATCATTATAATAATTATAATTTATGACTCACATATGGAGCAGGAGAACTCTTAAGTGTAAGTCCAGTTCAGCTCAGTGTCTTGACTTTGATCGCTGTTCCCCGCAAGTTTGGTTTTACACTGTCTGATTGTACATATATTTGAATAAATACCAAAGTATTGCACCTAGGCCTTTGACATTTTTACCACTTATTTGTCAATAAAATTAGAAGATTTTTTAAATGGAAAACACTCTAACTTAAAAACGAAACAAAAAATAAAAATAAATATGTAAATATACATAGAAAAATTATTTGTACCTAAATTTGGTGCTTTATAACTTTTTTTCTGGAACTGATAAAACTTTTTCCATTTACAAAAAGTTTCTATACCTCAAATACTACAAAATAAAAAATTCAAATTAGTTGAAATACAAAAACGTTATTCAAAATTTTTTTAAACTCGAAAAACGTTAAAAAAAACTCAAAAAACTTAAATTAAAAATACATATATGGAAAAAATATTTTTTTCTTCTAAAAACCCCTCCTATTTACTTGTATTTAACCATATAAAAATAATTTCAAAGTTAAACATATACAAATTAAAAAAAAAGCTCTTAATAGTAGCGAATCCCCTTAAATGCTTTGTTTTAGCCTTGAATATAATCAAATATTATAATTTTGAAAATATAAAAGCAGCAATTGAGTAAAAAGTATACAACCTTACTCCATCAGTAAAGATTCAAGATTTATGTTTTAGCAACATGTATCAAAACTTCCATCGTATATTTTAATCTTGTGATTCTTTACGACGGGAATCAAGCACATAAATTGTGGCTAGAGTAAAACATTACAAATTTAAATACAGATGGGAAAATACAAAGGTATGGAACGTCCATTGCTCGCTGATAAAAAATTACAGCAGTCTCATTTCCATAAAATGATTGCTGTTCTGAGTAGAATTGTTTGAGTGCAGCTACCGAGTTTAGCAATGGGGGTTTTGGCGCAATGGATAATAAATGGATAATTTGATTGAATATAAAAAACGGACTATAATAAATTGAATAGCCCGTGTCTTTTGTGAGTACTGTATAACAACAATATATTGCTCTATCTGTATGATTCAGGAAAAGTACAGTAACTTTAAAGTTTATATTTTCTTTTAGTTTCCATCTATTCACAATTGCTTCAAATAACTTAATAAAAATAAGCAAACAAAATATGAATTTATAAGTTTTTAAATGCATGTTATGTTTGATCCTTTACAAGTGTACAACAACAAAGATTTGTTTCGTATATTTCATTAAACTTCGATCATCTAAAATATTTAACGTCAAACCTTCGAAAACAGTTAACTTTTCAGAAAGTGCAAAAGGAAGTTAATATGTTTGTTCATTACCATAGACTACCGTGACACTATAAAATAATACACATACACTGGGACAAACAATTAAGGCATTCTCCACAGAACATGAGTAGCCTACGACTTTGTTCAAATGAGTTAATATAACCTAAAAGGTATGTTCAAACAAACATAATTTTTTTTACAGTTTTTAACATTTTTCAAGTCGTCGCTTATATGCGACGTTTAGTCTGTATAAAACATTGTATGTTTTTTATTTGTTACAGTCCAACAAAATGTTGCACTGTAACTTTGAGTGTTCATAATAGTTCTAAGGTAAGATTTAACAAAATTATACATTTTATTCAAAGACAAATTGCAATTGAACAAAGTTAACCATATTTAAAAAATATAGAACGCGTATACGCCCTACATTCAACAGAACATGTTAAAAACGTTTACTGTCATGAAGTTGGCAACACTGACATGTATGACGTCAGAGACAGACAAGTTAAGAGCCAGATTAAAAGTATACGTTGAACTAAGCATTCACGTTTCATTTCAATAACCCAAGTCACTAAACATGACATGGCGCAGTCGGTAATTGAACAATTAATTATAAAATTTATAAAGTGCTTCTCAACATTAATTTAAAAATCTATAATGGCATTAGACAAGAAAGGCGAAAAGAAATCGACAACCATGATAGTGCAAACAATGCACAATGAATAATCTTAATATTAGTGACAAACAATTAACCAAACTTTGTTACTCAATGAATAAAGAAAATGAACTACAGATACTAAAGCAATATATTGTACATAGCAGATACGTTATCAAGGTTAAATAATGAAACAAGTCAACAAGACACAATAAGAGATAGTGAAGAATTAGAAGCACAAATGTGTTTCACAATAAATAGTCTTAGTATTAGTGACAAACAATTAACCGAACTTAGTGACTCAATGAATAAAGACAATGAACTACAGATACTAAAGCAATATATTGTACACAGCAGATATGTTATCAAGGTTAAATAATGAAACAAGTCAACAAGATGATGACATAATAATAGATAGTGACGAATTAGAAGCACAAATGTGTTTCACAATAAACAGTCTTAGTATTAGTGACAAACAATTAACCAAACTTAGTGACTCAATGAATAAAGACAATGAACTACAGATACTAAAGCAATATTATTGTAAATGGTTGTCCAAATCAGTTAACAGCTTTACCTCTAATTATAAGACCTTATTGGAATATAAGATCGAAATTAACAAGTAAAGAAAACTAAATTTTTAAAGTTACTGCGGAAGTGATTCCTTATAATATGAGGCATGAAATAAGTAGGCGCACAGTATACTCACAGTGGAGTAATTAAAACTCAATTAGGAGCAAAAGGTATAGTTTGTTGGCCAAATATAAACACTCAAATTGAAAACATGATTTCAAAATGTGAAACTTGTATCTTTCACTCAAGAAATAACTTTAAAGAACCATTAATACCTCACAAAGTACCAAGCCTACCATGGCAAAACGGAGGTGTAGATTTGTTTGAAAATGAAGGTAAAGATTATTTGTTAGCAATAGATTACTATTCTAAGTATCCAGAATTATGTTTTTAAATAGTAGAACAAGTAAAAATGTAGTAAAACATTTAAAAGGGGTTTTCAGTCGACATGGAATAGCTGAAACAGTTATTTCAGACAATGACCCGTGTTTTAAGGCAGAGACTTTTCAGAAATTTGCCGAATGATGGAATTTTACTCATGTAAAAACAATCCCACACTTTCCTCAATCTAATGGTATGGTGGGACGTGGCGTACAAATTATGAAAAATTGTGTTTAAAAAAATGATATATGATAATAAAGATTTAAACATAGGTTTACTGGATTACCGTAATACTCCTATTTCAAATAGTATTCCATCTCCAGCTGAATTAGTCTTTAATCGTAAATTAAAAGGAATTTTACCTTGTAATACAAAGTTATTAAAAGGAAAAATTCCGAAAAGAATTAAGCAATACTAAATACGCAAACAACACAAAAAAACATTTTTTTTGACAAGAAAGTCAAACCTTTAACAGACCTTGTAAATAATCAATCTATTTTAGTCAAACATTATAATAAGTGGGTAAAAGCAAGAGTTATAAACAAAAATTGTAATCAACACAGATCGTATATTGTAAAAATAAATGTCAAATCTTTTGTAAGAAATAGATCTCACATAAAGCCTATATGTAACGAAGATACAAAAAATCAATATTGTAACAACTATTGTTTTGATGATGAACGTGATGTAGCATCACCTAAAGAATTGCTGCTTTTAAAAAAACAAAGACAGTTCAAATACAAATAAACAAAATGAAAAGTAAATCACAAAACATTATATAACACGTTCAGGTAGATCAATCAAACAACCAGTAAAATCTAACTTAGCTGTATATAGAAACTTAAGTAACCTAACCTTTTTGTAAAGTGATAAAGATATTTTATTTTTAATTTCACACCATATTAGTTTTAAGTTGAAGTTAATAACAATTGTGGAAGTAGAAGGATAATCTTCCAAAGTTATAAACAAAGTAAATTTATTACGTTATTTTAAAGTAACAAGATTTGTTAATTTAGCAAAATAAACTTGTGTGCTTTAATAGAAGTTTGTTGTAGTTTTTATATTTTTTTTTCAAAAGATACTTTGTGTTACTTATATATAAAAATG
>JAGFPH010000269.1:615811-634520 GCA_018207615.1 Philaenus spumarius | reverse complement strand
TTACGGTTGTTGGAATTAATGTTTTGTATAAAATTAAAAAGTATACATTTCTTTGTAATTACAATATTATTAAAAGTTTGAAAAAACAAACTAGACAATTACCTCGTAATAATTACAATAAATAAATTTCTCGAAGGAACATTTTTTGCCAAAGTAGATTACATTTATAATTAAAGCCGCAATACACAGTTTGTAGTAAACAAGAGGAGGCGTTTACCTAAATCCTGACAGTGGGTAATTAATCTGCCTCCACTGTTGCCAAGTTTAGCACAATCTATCCCATGGTGTTTTAAAGTCCCCGATGTACTAGAACTACAATCTAAGTCGTATTTTATGTACAATACTGGGAGGAAGCGAGGTGGTACTTTCATAGTAGTAGATTATTGAAGTTATTTATTCTTACCTATACGAGATTTACATTGTTGTTTGAGATTTCATTATTGAAATTTCTCACATTGTTTTACATAAAATGAATTTATCCACTAAACAAAATTATAATTTATTTGTACATTTATTGTTTAGGATGGTCTGTATTCGTTCTTCGTAATTTTTTAATGAAATATTAGTACGTTACGAATTGTGTGGTTCTGTTTTCGTTTATTTCTCTATGCAAGAATTTTATGTTGGCTGCTTGAAGTAAATTTGTATTATTTTCTTTCTTTCGTTCTCCCTCTAAGAGTTGTGTAATTTAATTTGATATATTGTAAACAGCATATATACCGACACAATATAATCAATACGACATCACTGTGGAATCTAATTTATTCAAAATAATTACTTTCATAAAAGTAATTGAAACATGCATGTCTAACACAAAATTACTCTTTACAATAACAATATATAGTTATAAATACACATGTTCTTGAAATTCAGTATGTATAATCATCATAGGGGCTCTTAGTTTGGTATGAGTTTTTAACAGTTCTATATTTAACAGCATGAGAATTAATTCACATTTATTGTATGCCGTGCGAGGTGATATGATGTAAGAAAAAAGTTCGTATGACGGTATGTCATAAAACGTTTAGTTTTCCGTCTATCTAATCTGTATGTGTGTGTGTGTGTGTTTTTTTTTCTTTTTTTTTTCACTTAATACGTTATATCTTAGGATCCTGTGAAGATATCAACTTCAAACTTGGTACATGTACTACATCTAATTAATAAGACCCATCTTGTTAAGGAATATCAAGTTTATACTTTGTACCATATAAAAATAGCATCCATTTTAAATTTCTATATCTAAATATCCCAATATATAAATAACGATGCATAAATTATTAAGATTCCATGACTTTTAATTGAGTTTTTGCAATTTTATGGAAATTACTACATGCGAATTTTGTAGTAATAATGGCAAAATGTCATGTTTCAAGTTCGAAAAGTTGTTACTGTTAAGTTATTTTATAAATAATTTCTTTAAGTCCTTGTGTAACTATTCATTAAGCAAAATTTTAGTAATTATTTCTATTTTTTCTAATATTTACAGTTCTTGAGATATTATACTTATGTAATAGTACGAATTGAAGTAGCAGTAAGAATTAAAGCAGACGAGATACTGATAGTAGGAATTGAAGTAGGTGAGGAACTAATATTAGTAATTAAAGTAAACAAACCAAAAACGTAGAAATAATTACTATAATTTTGCTTAATGAATAACAGCAAAAGGGCTTTAAAAGGAAGTATTTATAAAATAACTTAACAGTAACTACTTTTCAAACTATAAACATTATTACCACAAAATTCGCATTTAGTCACTTCCATAAAATTACAAAACATGGTATCTTAATAATTTAGGCACCGTTATTTAGGAGATAAAGTTTAGCAACTTTTTTGTCTTGTATTTCTTTTTTTTTTTTTTTTTTAAATTTACGGATATTGAGATTTAGAAATTTTAAATGGCTGCCATTTTGAAACGGTACAACGTATAAACTTGATGTTACATACCAAAATGGGTCTTATTAGATGTAATCTGCACAAGTGCAAAGTTTGAAGTTGATATATACAGAGATTCCTAAGATATAATGTATTAAGTTTAAAAACACATACAGACAGATAGACGGAAAACTTAACGTTTTAGGGCATTACTTCATATGAACTTCCCAAAGTCCTGAAAGGTTTTTTCTTAACACTCTGTATAACATTCAAGCATATGCTTCTATAAGGAAGAATTATATACACTGTCTTTAAATAAATTAAAATCAACTCAAGTATCACGCACTGCATTACAATATGTAGACTTTATATTATTAATTATTTAATTATTGTTTACCTGATTATTTCAAATGTAAATACAATGTTTTATAAACTAAATGTACAATATTATTGTAATACAAACTTTAAATTATCAGAATAATAATTTTAAAATACAGTAACATTATCTAAAAGTTGAAATGATATAAATTTAAAATTTAAAGGTTTATTATATGAGTATAAAACGGTTAAAACGCATGATACAATATACACTTATTTATTGTACAACGAAAATAAACACATTGTTGTTATTTTAATATATTTATTTTACGTAATAGTTATTTCTTATTGTTACACTTGAGGTGTAGCTATTCTTTTGTGAATTAAACAAATTGTTGTGGTATGGTACTTACGAAAAGTGTTTTGAAAAACAAATTACAATTCACTGTGAAGAATGCCTTCCAGATAAAAAATAATCTGCCAAAGTAGACATGTATAAAGCAAGCAACAAACAGAGGCTGGGGTTTCGCAATTTACATCAATTCAGTCAGAAGGTAATTAACATGAATGCCAAGTTTAGCACAATCCACCTCATATTTATTTGAACTCCTCTTGTATAGAACTACAATATAACTCGTATAAACTACCGATTCGATTTGTATCGTTCTCTACTGCACTGTGAGGAAGCGCGATGCTGCGTTTACTGTAGTAGATTGATGGCATTGCTTGTCCTTACCTATTCCACATTTATCTTGCTGCCTTTGGTTTCTCAATGGATCTTCTGAGACACGTGAATGCTGTAATTTAGTAGAATGACTAAATGCGTACATTTATAACGTCACTTTACACAAAACATTTCGTTCACGTAAGTCTGTAAAGGAACAAACCAGGAAAACAGCTTTCATCTAAACAGGTTACGGTCCAGTAAAGTAAAGAGTCCGTACTTAAAAAATTGCAAGTTGTAACATTTCTGGGCACAATGGCTACTCAAAGAAAATCTGAATTAAAACCACACGTGTTTTATTACCCTTCTGCCGATTAACTTTAATTATTTCTTCCTTCTGATGCAGTTTGGTACTGCATATATCTACAATCCTTTTTACAATGTTAGATAAATATAACATTGTACTTGGACAAGTAGATATTAGCACAATAAATACTTACTGTGCTTATAAGGACGGACACATGGTCGAAGTAAACTGTAAAATTTAATAATTCGACCACGCAGCTGGACCGCTGACGTGAGTTGAGCAAATTTCCAAAATTAAGTTTATATGCCTATGTTTTAGAGTTTCAACCAACAATTTGGGAAATAGGTCTACTCACGAAGGCGTTGATCAGCTGTCTGTGTGTACGCAATATATTAGTAGAGTTTGTTTGCGCCTAGTGGCCTCGCGAGTTTGCACCACTTGGCTTCGAACCGGGTACTTTTATGGTATTTTACGTTTTGGTCGATTTTGGGGGAACCAAGCGAGCTATAAGGTCGCGTAAAAAAACAAAATGTGCAGAATAACATCCTACATTTATATATTATAGAAAAATTTATAAAAACATTTTATTCTCGTAGTAATAATCTAAAAGAACAGTTACTTCCAGTCGAAAAACGTACTTCCGGTTGTTGGATTTTTTTGGCTAACGAACTCGTCTGAGCCACATAGACAACCTACACGTGTACCAAATTTGGACCAAATTGGACTTAAAATGCGGCCGCTAGAGTGCGAACACATATATACATATATATACCGTATATGAATTTTAATGACGCCCCAAAACGTATTCTGGGGACCATGATCGGTGCTCATTTGCTACTCCCGACCTTGGGTCTCACCATAAGGGCCACTGCAATAGCTCATTTTTCCTATGGAAATTCGCTAATAATAAAACGTTGACAATTAGCAAAAATGCAAATTGCAGTATTTTTTAAATACAGATTAGACTTGATCTAATCTAGTATTCTAGAATAGTTGACTAATTTATATTGGCGCTTTTGCTAGCCTTAACTGTTTGTATTGAATATCCAAACAGCATCTTATTCAATTTAAAAGGTTCTACCGAAAATTCTTGTATACTAAATTGTACGCTTTCTTTTTAAATACTCTGCCAATTAAGTTTGGCGCATTGAATAAAAGAGAATGATAGAACACACTGTATGTTTATTGTTCTTTAGTGTAAAGTTTGTATTTCGGTTAAATACACTTTCGTTTTTATAATTGTACAAAATTAACGAGTTAGCCAGAGCTGATCTGGAAGAAACAACTGTATTATTTTCGTTTTGCTTTTGTACTTACTTATTGGACGTTTTAATGTCGATCGCAAACTATTGTTTTTCATATGAAATTCTTTATCCTTCCTTTGAAAATTGGTTTAATTAACTTTTTCAAACCATGTGCCCTCTATTTAAAATCTCTTGGTCCAATAACCGAAGGTCATTACAGATTGCGTTGGCATAATTGTTCTTCTTATCTGATTGCTAATTAAAATTAAGTGCTTTGATCTCATATTCCTCAATCCTTTTGACAATTTCAACTTTGGTACTGTTTCCAATGATTAACACTAACGCTAGCATTGCACGAAACTATGTATCCCCCCCCCCTTCCCCGTTATTAATAATGAAACTGTGTAAATTTTCCTCCTATCTTTAAATCGTCTTTGAAGTTCAGTGTCCTAGATTGGTTTATGTCATCGAGAGTAATATAATTTGTAACATTCTGTTCCTGAATTTATTCTTTGAATATGTTTTAAAACAAATTTCAAAGTTTGAAATTACATTTATTTCTGCATTTGAATTAAATATAAGGGAAATAAATAGACCGTCTTGCATATTTAGCTAACAGACGGACCAGTTTTGATACTTGGTTTCAAATGTAACCCCATTTTTTCGTTGACTGTAGAGAATCTAAGGAAGAATATATATGTTTTCAAATACAAGTTTCCTAAAAGGTGTACTATTTAATGGTGGGCTAGTTTTTAATTAAATTAAAAACATGATCATAAGTTGAATGGCATTAAATACGCGTCTTGTTTTAAGATTTTTACTTGTAAAATTATTTATTTTTTATTTTTGATTTACTATGCATGTAGAAACCGTATCTTCAAAATTTCAAATGTATGTAGATAGGTCACTGGTATATGGCCTATAATTTTGAGAGTTGTTAAACCTGAACATATTATGTATTCAATCTTCAGTCATATCTCCAAAGAAACCAGCGATTCGGATACTCTTCGTTTAGTAAGTTCAAGTAAGTTTTACAAACACGTACGATTAAATACTGAAAATTAGAAGAAAAAAAATAATTCCGACAGTTTAGGGACTGCCTAAATAACAGTTTGTTGTGCCGTAAATCTGATGTAGCAGTGTGTTTGTTGTAAGGGTAAATAATTATTAGTAAGGAAAAAAATTAAAACTTGTATATTGTATTGCCTCTCTTAATTTAAGAAGAAGAGTTTATTTTTAGATAAATTTATGTTGCAGTAAACATAATTTATAAACTTTCTAGTTACTTTAAAAGTAATATTTCTAATATTTAACAGTTTTATAAACAATTAAAAGTAGATTTATTTATAAGAAAAGAACAATTCATTTACGGAGGGACAATTTAGACGTAGAAACGTGTGTAGCTCAATTATAATGAATGACAATCTATTGTTTGCACGTCCCTTTTTACCGTATTTGATCAAAATAAAAGCTTCTCACCAACTAACGTTTTCCCAAGGGATTCGCCGCACTGTTTTAATACACAGACTTTATGTCTTTTGCTTCACTACATGTTGCTCTGTTGCAAATAATTTCCTAGCTAATCTACTTTTAATAATTTTAATCCCTCTCTTTATGGTAAAGTATAATAGATTTCCAAAAAATCTTCTTTTTTATATACTTGCAGAATTATATACAAGTACCAGGAGACCGAGCTAAAGCTCGATTATAAGCAGGGCTATGATTTCAATAATAAATATTGGATTATTGAGTTTTGAGGTTAGGCCTATAACATTAAACAACTAAATAAAGGGTATATACAACATTAGGCTTACATGTAATAAAAATACAGTTTAAAGGATTAACCATAATCTCAACGCTATGCCTCAGAAATAAGTCAGGCCTATATTAAAGTTTAATATTTCAATATCGATTTAGGCCTAGGGCCTAGTTCGCTCACGTCAATAACTATTGCAAATTTCCGTGAACATCGTTTAGGTTAGGCCTATAACGTTAAACAACTAAATAAAGGGTATGTTTATTTAGCAGAAGTATTCGTTGCCGTGGTAACTATAAATAGATACAACATTAGGCTTACCTCTAATAAAATACAGTTTAAAAGAAAACAGATGATTATTGTAATGGCATTGAAAACATTTGCATCAGCTGTGCTTCGTTTAAAAGAAAACATTTGATTATTATAATGACATTGAAAACATTTGCATCAGCTGTGCTTTGTATTGTTTAAAATGGACAAATTTCACTTTTTAATGTAATAAAAAGACGTAGAAAACGAATTTTCCCAGACTGGTGACCATTTCCAATCGATTTCTCGTGGCCAAAAGCCCCATATAAAATCAAAAAATCCAAAATCCTTAGACGGAGATTCCAGATCCATTTAGCAGACAGACAATTTATCTCTCGCTTAAGAAGATAAGATATATATTTGTTTCTGTTTCAGTAAATGAGACGAGAGCAAATAATAAAGTTTGACTTTGCAAAGTAGACACATTTGCTCATGGTATTATTCATTTTATACTGACGATGTACAGCAAAAAGCTGTTAGGTATTAACATTCTAAACTTGATTGTGATATTGGGGGAGGCAAGCGTATATTAACAACAAATACACGCGAGAATTTATTAGTTTAATATTCAGAGCAAGGAGTACTATGCTACCTCCAAACGCTAGGCCCGGCAGGAATGGAATTTAAAGAATGTGCTCTTTATGTAATTCCCGAGAAGAGAAAACCATGATACATTTTATAGGAGAATGTTTAATATAGGAAGACATTTGAAAACAATATTTTAAATTTAATGACCTTGATGGGGACAGATTGATAGTGATATTGAATGGGGAAAACTGGTTTAGCTTAGCGAGTTTCTTGAGAAGTGCTCTCAAGTAAAGGAAGGCATTTATTTCGAAGTTTTATTACTGCAACTTCTTTTTCACTCATTGTTATAATTCCAACTTGGCAGACGACCTACAGATCATGCTGTAAGTGTGAAATTTTATTGTGGTTTGAGGTACATTTCGGTTAGTTACGTTGTATTTTCTTTGATTGCTTGTTTTGTCTTGCATTCTCTGTAATAAAAACACTTTTATTATTATTATTGACATTCTGTGTGGGTTAAAAATAAATATGATGGTTCTACATGATCGACCAAATCACAGCGAAATGAAATTAAATGTAAATTGAATAGATTTATTCGTTTGAAACTTGCGTTTTATAACGTAAATAAATTGAAATGTAAATTAATATCAACATACGTATTTTTAATAACACAGTGTTGGATAGAAAATAAACATTTGGAATAATTTAAAACAACCACTCACTAAGCTAAATATGTATGATAATTATGTGTATAGAATAGGCAACTGAGCTTTTAAGAAAAAAAATTAGTAATGTTTGTATTATAGTAAACTAATATAAAAGTAACTTTAATGCCAACATTTTAATAAATATTGTATTGATATTAAACGAGAAGCAGGTGGGGTAGAATCGTTCACAATTTCTACAACTACAATTCTTTTTTACGAAACTGTTAATAGGGTACGAATAACAAAATGGAAAAATTTCGCAAATATACTTTACTTAGCAAAAAATATTTCACAATTGGCATCTTCAGGCTACTAATTTTTACCATTTCGTATCCTATTATTGAGTTTACCAAGTACCAACTGGTTTTAATTAAAATTTGTAAAAAAAAACAGATAATGGATCAAAAAAAAAGATTACATTTTTATTACAACATCCATTGGAGCTTTATTAAAACAAACGTACACAGTTAAATTCAAAGTAACATCACTTACATCACAAATGTATAATATACTGCCAATAGATGGCGTTTATAGTTTAAGCCACAATATACAATTGGTAGGAAACAAAACGATTGCGTTTTGCAATCACCTCAGTTCAAACAGCAGGTAATTAATCTTCCTACCCGGTTGCCAATTTTAGCGCAATCTATCCTACGGTGAATTGAAGTCTCTGAAGTATTACATAACTACTATCTGACTCGTATAAATTATTTATTGGATTTGTATCTTTCTCTACTGCACGTTGAAGAAGGAAGATGGTATTTTTTCTGTAGAAGATGAATTGCATTGTTTGAGATTTATCTTGCTGTTTGATGTTGCGTAGTGTAATTTCTAAATTAAATCATGTAATATTGATAATGAAACCGATTTAATAGACAGATTTATAGTCACAATTGTTATTTTTTTATTCTTCATTTTGACCAGATTAAAAAAATTTTATTATACGAATATTTTTGTACTGTATTTTAAGTAATATTTATATTTATTCTTTTACCGGATAGTACTATTACAAAAATTAAAACTCTCTCTACTATTACTGAACCTATGAATATTCTCCTTACATTATTATATTAAAAGGTTTATTTCCTTGTCTCTAATATTTGAAATGTTATTATTTTTCTAAACTTGTCTCCAATTTGTCTTGTTATATAATTTGAGCCTCCTTTAAACCGACGTACTTTAAATTATTCAGATTTTATTTTTGTGCGTATTTGTTTCTAATTATGTTGCTCAACGTACTTTATGGTATTTATACTAATGATATGACCAGTTACTAAATCAGTAACAGAAGTAAGTCGAATTAAATGAAATAGTTTCATTAGTTTAAACCCTGAAATTGACAACCTAAAGAAATTTATCAGGAATGGGAAATGGATTTAACTGTAAAATTGAATAATATGAAATTGTATATCATAAATTTAAAATAGGTTAGCTGAAAAATTATTAGTGTTAACAGGGTTTTAAAAATAAAAGTTGGTTTATAAAATAATTATTTCAAAATATATTTGTAGTTAATGCAATATTCTCACTGTCTGTTCCAGGTAAGAAGGGACAAACTTCAACAAAATGAAATGAAATCTCTGTATGCAATCATCAGTAAGTACATTTCATTTTAGAATAAAGCACACTTGTTTCGCAGTATTGGTGTGGTTTGTATTTAAAGTTTAAACAGATTTTTGCTTTGTATGAGAATTAATACTTAATTTGAATTGTTGAACTTTTACATGCTTTGGTTTGTATATCTCAATTTTATGTTGTTTCAAATTGAAATATGATATTTAATTTGGCCAGCTTAAATATTGGTGCACACCACTTTAAAGTACATTTCGGATTTTTTTTTGTGTTTGGGAATTGTAGCGGAAATTTAACCTTATAATAAAAATTATAAACCGAAATACAGGGTGTCCAGCTTCGACTGTCCGTAACTTCACGGGCGTATTTGTCTGCTAAAAACTAACAAATAATGCAATACAACATGTGTCCTATCTCTATTCGTTTGCTGTCTGTCAGTCTGTATGTGATTTTTACAAAATACTTAATATTTTTTGAAGTAGCAAAGATATTGAGCTTAAACTTTGTATACATATTTTTTGCGTAAAATTTAATCACTGTACGAAAAATTATAACATTATTTTAAATATTTTCAAAATGGCGGCTGTTTATAATTTTTAATTTCAAATATCTCAAAAAGCGCTAACTTTACAAAAAAATTACAGACAGACAGCAAACGAATAGAGATAGGGCACATGTTGTATTGCATTATTTGCTTGTTTTTAGCAGACAAATACGTCTATGAAGTTTCGAACAGTCGAAGCTGGACACCCTGTATAAACTAAAACCGAACTAAAAGTAATATAATATTATAGAAAGTCTAGAAAAAAATATTTTACTATTATTATATAAATTTTTGAAGTATAATAAGGATATTTTTCAAGTAACAATACAAATAATAATTCATTAATTAATTCATTCAAAGAACAATTTCATTTTTTTGTTGTACTTGAAATTAAATTAATTATTAATGCAGTATTAACACCCAATCAATGTAGGATTAAAATTGTTGCCTTATCCGATATCAAATATGAACAGGTTACTAAAGAGGTGTGACAAAAGTGTTTTTGATTTGTTATATTTAAATAATAATGAAATTATTCTATGAAATGTTATTCTTTACTATTTAGTAACTAGGGATAGAAAAAACCAAAATGGTAAAATTTCACAATTATAATTTATTACTGAGCAACATATGTTTCACAGTTAGGCATCATCAGGCTACTTTATCAATAAAGTAATAATAGGTAGGAGTAAATATAAACCAGCCTTTTACTGTTCTAATAATGTAGGGAGATCAATTGTCAATAACAAAGACAAAAGGGAAAGATTAGACAAGAGCGGAGTATACAAAATTTCATGTGGAGATTGTAGTTGTGAATATGTAGGACAAACAGGTAGGTCCTGTATACTAAAATTAAGGAACATATTAGTAGCTGGAAGTATGGTAAATCTAATTCCAATTTTGCCAATCATTTATTTGAAACGGGACATACATTTAACCCAAAAATTTATGTAAGTTATTACATATGGAAGAAAAAAGTAGAAAATTAAATAATCTAAAATGTCTGGAAATTAATAGAACTGTTTAAAAAAATCATACTTCTAACTTAAATGACCAAATTTGTCTCAATTCATCCCCCTTGTTAAAACACATTATGTAACCACACCTTGCCCTTGCCTTGCTTACCTTCACATTCCATTTGCCCATCCTGGTGTTCCATTGTCACTCCCACTCCTTCTACTTTTGTTTGTATGTAAGTTTTAAGATTCTTGCTGTATTTCAATTTAGTAGCCTGATGATGCCTAACGGCGAAACATATGTTGCTCAGTAATAAATTATAATTGTGAAATTTACCATTTGGTTATTTCTATCCCTATTATGGAGTTTCACCAAGTACCAACTGTTGTTGCCTTAAATTCTACTTAGTAACTAAATAAAATAAAAGAGCGTTTTCAACAAAATAAAGGAAAATATTAGGAGTAACTAAAAATAGGGTCATTGATATGCTTTCATTTATTAAACGATCCTGTTAGAAAAGCTGAGCTATTGAAAAGTAGGAAGTTTTTCCTCCCCGTATCCCCTGTGTAAGCTTTATAATTAACAGTAGTAATAATCGTATTATTTTCAATAGAAAAATTTGCCTTTCTCGAAATCCTTTTGTTTAATGTTGTTTATTCTCCAAGCACTTTTTATATGACACAAGCAATTATGAATTAGTTGTTGAAATTATACTAAACAAAACATTAAAGTAAATTAATAATTAAAATCTCTAAATAAATCCATTTCTATAAATAAACATATTTATAACGTAGACATATATGTACTAACATAATATAGTCTTTGATTTATATTATAATAATTATTTGTAACATAGTAGAGTTATTCCCGAAAATAATAAGAGTTGCTTTAAACTATTTTTAGATTGATACAAAATATCTCTTACTTGCAATAACATTAAACGATGAATAAAATCGAAAACATTTTCTTTCAATTTATTACATAGGTAACCAGTACGTTTTTAATGCTTAATTTACCCATATAAAATTATGATCAAACTATAATAAAATATGACGCATGGATCCAAATAGGTCTAATGTTTGAAGCAGATTGATGAAGCTACTCTCTCTAGAGTATAAGACTGTAAAGGGGAGGACTGAGTTATCTGACAAACAAGAGCTATATTTTAAAACCTAGCCTGTTCGAGGGTAGATTGATTGAATTCCACAGGGATTTTCATTGTGCAATATTGTTCAGGTAACGGTAGTTATTTCCGGTAACAAAGGAATTACAATATTTTGTAAAAAATTTTTAAATAGTAGTGGTAATAATTTTACATACTCAAAAGTACAATTATGTACTGGCTGCAGATTTATCTAAGCTAAAGCCATCACCAAATAGCTAAACAAAAAGTAATATCCTTGATTATAATCAAAGGTAATATCTGTAGAGCGTATTGAGGAAATTTAAAACATTGTCGTAATGTGATTCACTTAGAGTTTGAAATACTATTGCAAATAATTGTAGGTGACATTTTATTTACTGTTTTTGCGAAAGAAAAATTCTTAAACGAGAATAGAATTTGTTAATAATTATAATTAATAACAATTTTATAAATTTTACTTTCTCCACCCTATACGTAGTATATGGAGAAAGTATTGTTTTTGTAAAAATGTTCGAATTTGAATTTTCAGTTGAATTATCTGTTTGGTGCTCCCAGAACCCAAAAAAATTGTTTAGTGCAATTATCTGTGTTGGTGCTCCCTGAACCCAAAAATATTTTCAGTGGAATTTTTTGTTTTGGTGCTCCCTGAACCCAAAAAAGTGTTTTTAGAGTGGTGTCTGTCTGTCAGTCTGTCTGTATGTATACACGACCAGAGAGGACACTATTGGTCCGATTTTCATTAAATTTGGTATGTAGGTACTAAACCCTAATATCTCCAGGCGTTTTTCATTTTTTGCAATTTTTAATTTTTAAGGGTTATTTACCCCTAAAAACCCATAAAAAACTACAAAAATGCAAATTTCTCAATAACGGCTCTAACGATTTTGATCAAATTTTCAGTATTTATAGTGCTTAAGATGCCAAACAAAATGACACCACCCGCTTTTATCAAAACTTCGGCGTTTTATAATTATGGGGAAATGTTTAAAAAATAAACAAGTTTGTGTTGTCAATCTAGCATCGCGGCAGCGGCCGCACGGGGTAGCACCACGGTAGCGAGCACGGCCAGTAATTCAAAGGTCGCGCGATCGAATCCCGCCTGGGACAATAATTTTTGTATACGATTGACGTAGGTAGAATATTTTTTTTTGTTTTGTTCTAAAAAGTAGTAAATAAAACGATTAAAAACAATATTATTTTGACTACAGTAAGTTGGGAGAAAGTTTGTGTCAGTTAACTGATACCGTTTATTTTTTAAACTGTTGAAATTTCGGAATATAAATGAGGCTATAAACAGTGGTTTAATATATTATTTACGAAACTCTGCAGTTGAAATGTTAAAACATACAATTAGTTTGCGGGATTTCCTGTGTGTGGAACGTGCGTTCAACATCCTGTGTATAGATACAGTCAAGCTTTCCATTGATGTGTCTATGACCTTAGTCTACGCCAACTAAAAACGGAAGTCATTAAATTGTATGAGTGACTTTTGTTCAACTCTGATTTAAAAGCACCTTATACAAAAGTTTAAAATTCTCCAAATTTCTTCCTTTAGGTTTAATAAAATCAATCGCATATCCATAAAAGTAGTAATGCAGGAGCTAAGAGGTCGTAACACACGGACAAATATGTCAAAACTTTAATGATTCATTAAAGTCCGGTGGTGGAAATATCCGACTTTTCGCGACTGTTTGGGAATACCAGTAATATAATTGTGTATGCACTGCTGCATTATTGTTTATGTTGGAGGACCCCCTTATAACATAATAATGAATCAGTTATTTTTTATTTTAAGTAATACATTAAGTTAAATTTTCATTTACTTCCTTAAGTTCTATTAAGTTTGTATCACCTTTGTGTGGTAATTATTTACATAACCATATTGCTGTTAATAAAAAAGGCTTTGAATTGTTTAATCACTTCCACCCGTTGTACTTATATGAATAACTAAATAAAATATAATATTGTTGTAAACAAAAAAGTATATTCATATGATAATTTGATCGGATGACGACTGTTAATTTTATTGGAAATCATTTACCTTTTTTTCTGACAGAAATCGGGCAAGTAAACTATGACTTGTTCCCAAATTTTACTTCCAAATGTGCCCTGAGGATAAAAAGGATTCTCCTAGTAAACAAGGTGAGAAAAAGTCTGGAATATCATTTGTATATCGCTTCCTAGTAAAGAAGGACGCAACTAACAGTGTTTTTGACATTGGTTATTTTCAGGGCGTTACAAGTACTGATTAAATCGCAACATGATAGGATACTGTTACGATACTGATCTAACATTCTTAATGTAAGGTCTCTAAAAACGAACATTTTGGGAAAATATTTATATCTTGCCGAGATAATCGCTAATGCTACTTAATAAATATATCGGTTTCATTTTAGAAAATTATTTTATGTAATCTATCGTGGATAACTTTGAATTCCACTCGTCGGGTAACTTTCAACATATTGTAAAGGAATTTACATAACATGTAGAGGTAAAATGACAATTTCATAAAATACTTTACTGAATATATTATGTTAAAGTAGTAAACATCAACAACGACGAATTCAGAAACAGAAATTATGATACAAAACAAGCTTATATTAATATTGTTTACTAGTTTAATTAGTAATGTATTTATATAAATAAAAACAGAACACAGTTTCTCATAAAAAACCGTTTAATACTTCAAACGCGTTTCGATGACCAGGTCATCATCATCAGTGATGGTTACAAACTTATAACTTGTTTGAAGTATTAAACGTTTTTTTATGGGAAACTGTGTTCTGTTTTTTATTTATATAGTGTTATTTCTCTTAAGTCCAGTTCAAGTTTAAATTTTAGTAATGTATTTAGTTTGTGTAAAGTTCATTTTCAAAATGGAACCGACAAAAATAAAAAATGTGTTGTATTATTGACGCTGTCATAACACTGTAAAACGAACACCACAACAATGGAATAAGTAATGTTTCTACTTGTAGGATAATACTCAAACTTTAATGAACTAAAACTTAAGAAATATTTAACGTATGTTATGAATAGCGTTTTTTTTTTTTTTTTTTACAAACTACTTCCTTAGATTAACAGGTTAGCTTTGACAGAACGGTTGCTCACTTTCATTTTTATTAATACAATATACACTACTCAATTTATGATTACCTTTTACTGTATTTTAATAGTGTCAAAGCACAATCTAGTTTTATAAGACGAGTTAGGGATGAATATAAAGGTAAGTATCAGTAACACGATTAGTATATAACTAGGGGAGACCCCTGCGTGCTCCGCACGCCAACCCCCAATGGAACCTTCTAAAAACAAATGTTATGTTTTATTTATAATAAAGATGCACGATTAATAATAACCTCAAAACTAAGATGATAAATAATGTTAAATGTTCAAATCAAATTATTTCTTACCTTTGATAACAGCAGTTACAATAATGGTTAAAAGATCCAGCAAGGCTCTGCAGGTCTACACTTTTAAACCCTACCATAAAAGCTAGAAATACAAAAATAATTGATTTAAATTTTGAAATCAGCTGTTAATGGAAATATTGGAGCAAAGAGCTATATTATCTGTTATTTTATTCAATTGGTTGCTATGGTAATATATGTGATGGTTTATCTTTCTAGGCCTAACCTAAGAATTTTTCCGACTAAATTTACAAAATTAAAATAAAAAAGTTTTTATCGAAATGAATTATAGCCTATGTTACTCAGGGAAAGTGTAGCTTTTTATTATTAAAAACTATTTTTTCAATCGGTTCAGTAGTGCCAGAGATTACCCCGTACATACAAACAAACTTTACCTCTTTATAATATTAGTATAAATGTATGAAAGATAATAGAACAGCCTTCCAAAAATCACACTTATAAGGTTTCTCTTTTATGTGTGTGTCAACGTGTATCTTTTATAGGTTAATAAGTATCAGATTTTATTTAAAAATATAATTTACATTACTGCCATTTTATTTTATAGAACAGCTGTTTTATGTTTTTAATTTATTTATTTAATACCAAATGTTTTAATGTAAACAAAGCAGACGTTTTTAAAATTTCATGTATTTCTTATATTAGGAGTCCATATTGTTTATGCTAACTCTGCAAATGTGATTTTATTAGAGAAATTAGTCTTTAGTCGATCCTAAAGGATTGGTCAAGATTTATAACGTTTATTTGATTAAACTCTGTTTATAACAAAAAAAAAAAAAAAAAAAAAATGTATTTCTTATGGGGATTTTTCGTTTTTCGGGGACCTCAAAAACCGCTTAGTATTTAATTTGAGAAAAAACTTATATTTTTCCTTCGTTCCTTAAATCGATAGCTTTAATTTGATACCTCTCTCATCAAACTCAGATTTACCAAATTCCCACAATTTTGAATCTAAAATTTCGCTTACAGAATTATATATAAGGATTTGTTCTGAAAATAAACAAAATAAAATAAAAAGTGATTTCTTAAATTGTATATCCATAAGGTTTTGCGGTAAATAATACATATTGTCGATTTGTACATAGGACAGACTGTTTTATCTAGCTAAAGTTGTTAAAAGAATGTTTTTGAAACATCTGTCTACCTATATATACAATTGCCTAACGGTTTTATTTTATGCTAGTTAGACTAATTAAGACCAACGAGGAACTTATGTTTAAGTTCTGAAATTAAATTATTTTTTATATAAATCAATTACCTGGTTTAACCACGAGATTCCAGCTGTGCCATGCTGTGCCAAGTCTTTAGCCTCTCGGCCACTTCATTTCCCGAACACCGATAACAAACTATCATTCAGAAAACTTATTATATCTAAAAAACTAGTTTCCATATCTATATACCCAATTTTGTTAAATGGGATAAATCGATATTTTTTAAAAAAATATAATAGTAATACAATCTAGCGTTCCGCTCTGATTTGTTCCAACTCTACTGTGATGTATGTGCGCGTTAATATATTTCAGACAATAGGAGTCCCAGTAGAGTTGAATCTATCGACGGACCCGTCTGACATTGCAATACAGTTTCAGCTCCCCACTGGATTAGCCGAGGCATTCATCATATTATATTACTGTTTTAAAATAATAAAGTGGGGAAGTTGAACCGTAATTAAATGCTGGAAAGGATACTCTGTGTTCCATCAATGTCACGGATTCATGATTTACAATAAATTACGAACTCTAACGAACAAAAAGTAATTAATTTACGACGGTAATTTATATCGCAGATTTTTTATTGTTGGAAATTTAGTAAAAGAGAGATACAAGTCTGGAATGATTATTAACTAAAATACATTATCTAATCCGTGTGACACAGCTCTTTGGATTTGAACTCTATAAATAATAATCTTAAAACTTTCCACGCAATAACACATCAAAAGAGTATCTGTATAAAGCAATCTAGCAATTGTTACTATCGACCAATTTACTTGGTTGAACTTAATTGTAGATAAAATGTTATATTTAACGAAATTCCACGTTTTTTAATATTTGTCTCTATAATTGTGTTATTAACATCCCTATGCTTATGAATGATCGGCAAGTAATACATTTACGGCAGTTCAGTTCGTAATGTTTATCTTATATTAAATATTATTTTATTTATGTGAAACAAAGAAAAAGTACGGAGTAATAAATTTACTACTTTATATTTTTAACCATTTCGCGAAATTCTGATCTTCGAATGAAATGATGGAAAAACTAGCTGTAGCATCCAGCTTTGTGTTAAAAATAAGCAACACTTCTTTAAATCATTATTTTTACAAAAACTATTGTACGTTCACAGACTCAGAATCTCTTTGCACCTTTACGTTAGTAGTACATTATACTACATTTGAGCCTTGAAATTTTATTTATAACCTAAATTTCATAGTTTATCTATATCTATACTTTATTAAATACAGTTTCTCTAGAGCTGTCTCTATATATTATGTTTGTAAAATATTTTGCTAGATTGTCCCCACTTTGGGCAATATAGGTGTGACATCTGGAAGATTGCAAATTTTCCTTGATATAAATCGGTTTAATTAATAACGTGTATGTGCAATTAGCATTCATATCAACTTTTTTACGACGAAAAGGTTTATACTGTAAAATTTAAGAAATTAAGTTAAATTTTTGTTATATTCTTACTTTTTTATCACACACATATACTAATACAATTGTTCAAAATTGGGAAATTTTATAACGAGTTTTATCTAACTTATTCTAAAATAACCCAATATAAAGGTAAAATGCCTTAAAATTTTATTATTACTGTAAGATAAAGTAACAGACCAACAGACAGACTTTGTCTTTTATATATTACTAGCTGACCCGTACGGCGTTGCCCGTGGTGGTTGGTATTTTCAGTCTTTTTAACGTAATTGTATTCTTTTTAAGTGTTCAGTCAGTGAGTGGTATTTGGCTTTTATATATATAGATCTTAAATAATAAAAGAACTATAGTCATAATAATAAAAGATTTGAAATTATGATTTTAGTAACTTTGATCCTACCAAACCCCTCCTAAAATTTCGTCATGTTTCATACAATTTCTTATGATGGCCCTAGAGGAAGCTACATACCAAATTTCATTTCAATCCGTTCGGTAGTTTTTGAGAATTCGTGATGAGTGAGTCAGTGAGTGGTATTTGGCTTTTATATATATAGATCTTAAATAATAAAAGCACTATTGTCATAATAATAAAAGATCTGAAATTATGATTTTAGTAACTTTGATCCTCCCAAACCCCTCCAAAAATTTCGAAATGTTTCATACCCTTTCTTATGGCCCTAGAGGAAGCTACATACCAAATTTCAT
>JAGFPH010000269.1:594144-611265 GCA_018207615.1 Philaenus spumarius | reverse complement strand
TTATTTTCAATAAGCTTGAATGTTTTATCACAAAATCGTATTAACTCTTACTTCAAAACAGATTCGTTCTGTACTATGTACCGACTCTTAAGGGGTATTTGGTTTTACTTTTGTTACTAGCCAACAAATATTAATTATTGTTGATAACTTTAAGTTGTCTGTATTATATTTTTTGAAAATAAATATTTTAAAACCATTACTGTCTAATTAAATCTTATTTTATTTTATCAATTTTACTTTCAAATATTTTTGTATGCGTAATTTATGTTCTTATATTTTCTTATTTAAAACAAAATATACAATTCACATAGGTTTCAATCTTCAAAAGATGTGCAGATTTTTGTACTTTATTTTAAACGGTTTATACTAATCGGTTCAAACTAATGTAAAACGTATAGACCTACTTAAACATTTATAACTAAGTTTACTAAAATATAAATTGACAACAATTGACTGTTGTATTTTAGCCATAAAGATAATTTTACTCTTTGTACCGTTACTTTGTTTTATTTATAACTATTACTACATGCAAGGAACTGACATTTAAATGCCTTCACACGTGTGGAATAAAGTACGTCTTACTTAATAGTATGTATTATTTTACGCCGTTTTACAGTAAAGTTACAAATACATGCAATGTATAAAGATTGCTACAGTAAAATGTTACGCAATTTACTTGATTTATCCAGATCCCTTGTTAACAGTTGTCCTTTGCATACGACAACTTTTTAATGACTAATCACTATTTAACTTTACAATGGTCAACAACAGGACATTTGTTTTTCCAACAACTGTAATTTAGTTTTCAGCGCAAGGATTGTTTAACTCGAGTTTTAAACTGGACGAAACCGTTTAACTTTCGGATTGCAATTAAACAGCGGATGTTCCACAGATAACATGGTTCAACTAGGAAAACTTTGGTTTTGCTTTACATACAGTTGTTTTTTTTAAACGATAGACAAGTAAAGTTTCTAAATTAATCTAAATCAGTTAGGTGTTGAAGATTGTCTTTGCTTAAAAAATACGAGAATGTTGAAATTAGGCAGCCAAGGCAGTGTTATAACACAATGAGATCTGTAGGACAATACAAAAATGTATATATCCAGCTCCCCTAAGTATAATATATTAACTAAGTAATACTTTTTAACTAATTACTCTCATTGCATTACGCATTTAAAGAGTGCTACAATTTAATTTTAAGCATGTATTTCCCAACTCATCATCTACTAACACAGAGTTTTAAAATATTAAAAGTAAACTGGCAATCTATACTTTATAACGTTACAAACTATATGTCATACAAAATGTAAAATGTTTCCAAGAACGCTAAAATCGGACCATAATTTCAATTACTTCTCTTGAAAATATCCAAATGTTTTAATTTCTACAATGTAACTAATTAACCTTTTAGCTATATGACGAAAATCTGATTACTATTTAAAAAAAAATTCAATTTTATAAATAAGGGAAATTTATTACTCAAAACTCTTTAATTTTATTTTACTCCACGGTGAAAAAATAGAAACAAATTAAATATTCGTATATAAGTTAATCAACATTCCATATTATTAGAAGAAAACTCAAAGTTCTTGAATTAGCCATTTTTATTACAGTAGTTAACTAAATGGCACAGTATACTATGATTAGGGATAGCCTAAGCTATTTATCACCTTAAGAGTGAACGCATAAAAATATAAATGAAAACTGTAGAGACCATTGTGTTATAAATTGTATTTACTGTCCGTTATAGATAAGATACATTATACAATGGTCACTCTCTAAATGCAGTATTTGCAAACAACTTTATTTAAATAAGTTGAAAACGATATTAGTTATGAGGATATTAACAATTGTGTGTTATTGATTATACAGGGTGTACAAAAAGTCCCGCACTGGTTTAATATTTCGTATACAAAGAAAATTTGAATATAGATGTGATTGAGGAACCTATACTATGTAAAAATACTATTTTATTAATATTTCAAAAAAAATTATCCGCCATCTTGGATCCGTCATTTTGAATGTAACTTTGTTTTTTTAAACTGGAAGGTGGTCATGTGATACATCATTTTGATGTAGAATTTCAAGAGAAAACCAACGGTGAAATTTACACATCCATGTCTTTAACCGATTAACGTCCAAAAAACAACAAAATCATGTTTTCCGATTTTCCCCCCTTTTGCTGTCCTATTTTTGTTTAAAATATTAATTATTGTTATTTTTGGATTTAGAATTACATAAGCTTTCAAACGATATGCCACACAACGATATTTGGTTGAACCACTCGAAATCAATTTTGAAAAATCAAAATGGCTGTAACTCAAACATTTTAAATACTCATAAATATCATTGTGTAGCATATCGTTTAAAAGCTTACTTATTTATAATCCAAAAAGAATAATAATTAGTATTAAAAAAAAAAAAAATAGTACACCAAATGGGGCAAAATCGGAAAACGAGATTTCGTTGTTTTTTTGCCTCCATTTTTTAAACGGTTAAAGATATGGATGTGCAAATTTCACCGTTGGTTTTCTCTTGAAATTCTACATCGAAATGATGTATCACATGACCACCTTCCTATTTAAAAAAACAAAGTTACATTCAAAATAGTGGATCCAAGACGGCGGATAAATTTTTTGAAATCTTAATAAAATAGTATTTTTACATAGAGTAGGTTCCTCAATCACATCCACTTTTAAATTTTCTTTATATTCGAAATATTAAACCAGTGCGGGACTTTTAGTACACTCTGTATGCTAACTAAACGTGTGTGTGTGTTTTTGTTTTTTTACCCAGCTTTTTAAACGCGAAATTTCAGTTAATTTGTTTTGAACAATCATGTAATGGTACGCCTAGATATTCAATAAAAGATTTGGAACGTTAAAATAGACGGTAAAATCCAATATGCCGATCTGGTTAAACATATATAGTAATTTATTTCTGGAAAATAGATGTACTTCAAACAATTAGTAGTTACGGGCATGCGCCTTTCCTACTTTATTTTGAATTGATGAATGACTCCTTTATTTTATGACAATGATTACAAATAATATTGCAGAGTAATATGTTTAAGATTTTTGTAAAATAAATATTTCATCAATAATTTTGTATTCCTATAATGTTCTTTATCTCAGATTGTTTTCCGAAAAAGGCCGAATAAAATGTGTTTCATAAAATGGATTGAATGATCAGAAATACGTTCTTATTTTCGAAAGATAGATGTTTTTGTTGATGACTGTCCTCAAGGAATGAAATGATCAAGCGGGACACAGGACACCATCTGTAACAAATGGTCACAATATCTCATCTCAGCCTCCTTCTTTTAAAAACTTCTTAGGCTCTACTATTCACTTGAATTATTAACTTTTCTATTTTGCCACCCAGTAATAATTCTATCAATGCAATTTCCATTCGGTTTGTATTAGACTGTCATGGTTTCAGCAAATTTGCAGTTTAATACATCCCAGTAATAGAAAAAAAAAACAATCCATTTTCGCTATTAAACACCATTGGTGGACCATAACAACTTAAATAACAAACGCTTTCATTTATTTAGGAGTTAATTAAACAATACGATAGGCTCGGAAATGTACATGTATATGTAAAATATTTGGATTATAGTGTCGTCATAAAATATTCAAACTATTTACAAAACAAAACTCAATAAATAATTAAGGTCTCTTTAATAGTTTTAATATTTTAACCTTAAAAAATGTCAATGCTTCTCTTTGTATATACTTAATGGCTATTGCAACTAAAAAAAATATCTTTTTGAATCACGTTTTTAAATTGTACCATACAAATTAACTCCGATATCAGTACTGAAATGAACGCGATCCAATTCCACTTTTAAACTAGGTTATTCAAATGATTGGGGTAGTTTGTATATTATACAAACTAGTTCAGTCAATTTTCTTTTATCAACGAACGTGCCTATCAATTTTTTTCGTTTGATTCCGTAAGGATTTCTTGGATAACTTTAATTTAAAATTATAGTTAAGAAACTTTAAGTGCAGAATATAAGTAAAAACAAATACAAATATATAAGTTACTTATATTGTTTATACAATTACCTAGCCGAATTTAATTATGACAAAATAAAAATAATATTTTCCTAACAATTTCAGAAAATCTTAAATTTATTAAAATACGACTTATTATAATTATAAAAAAAAAACATGCATTTAGGCTTTCGTCTACTTCTTTGTGCCTTGTAAAGTCACGGTTTAAAATAATTAATTGGTTCTTATGTACCAATTTAGTATCTATCACAGGTAGCCTATTTGTTATAGATTAAACTTCTGCATTTTACATAGTTAACCCTTGTCACTTAGACACTGCCTAACTCATTGTTAAAAGTTTCAATCAGATAAATAGTTTTTGTTTTAATACGTTACAAATAAAAAACATTGAAATAAATTAACTAAGTGCAACTTATAAGTGCAATGTCATCTAAAAGTCATACCTTATTTCCTGATCTGAAAATATGAATTACAGGTAAACATAACTTCTGACTAATATTTTCCTGTCAATGCAATAGTAGAATGGCGAATGGATTATCGCTACTGATTGTAAGATTAAAACGTTTATTGTGAGTTAACGGTACTTGTAGACAGTCATGTGCTCTCCCTTAAATATATGAGGATCTTTCATTGCCAACATTTCTTTTGTTTGGGTTTATCTTTGTATGAAAATCGTTAAAATAAAAAACGTGTTCAGTATTTCAATTACGAACAGCATGCTGAAACATATCTATTGCTACCAGGAAGGAAATGCTTATCACGTTAGTAAAATGTACATAAACATAAAATGGCTAGTTTATGGACGATTTGATTCTCTTTATAAAGTATAATAGATTTGGGTACAATCATTTTTAGATAAATTTCATTGCGTTAGACCAAGCTCAAACAATACGAACCCTTCTAAAAAAACAACCCTACAAACCACGATTGTTACTAAACGTCTAGTACAACAAACCCTAAACCTTTGTATCGGTCGATGTTTCATTTCCAACCTGGACGTGTCCATTCTACGAAACAACTTTATAACAATCCCCAACTCGGGACAGAGCTCCAGTTGTTTTTACAACTCGTATAATTAAGTTTTCAGATTGAGTTTGAATAAATGAAGTTGGAGTCGACTAAATCATTTAATTCCCAGTGCTTCAATTAAACTCTACACGCTAACTGTCGGAGTTGTATTGTTGAATGTAGTTTTAGTTAAACTTGGGCTTGCGGTTATTTGTGTAAGGAAACACGGGCACAATTAACGTTATTTCGATCGTTTAGTTACAACTTGTATAAACCTGTACAGGAGATAAGCAATTATTTTGTATAAATACAGTGTACTGGTCAATATTTGCCTTCGAGGGTCTGTCAAGTGTAAACTCCGATTAAACTGTACAATATTTGTTTATAAAGAGGAAGAGTTAGCGCGTTTATCTGAAAGTAACTCCATAACTACTCATTTTAAAATTTTATTGGTGAATTTTGTTCTAAGTATCAAACGCTCCTGTCATTATAATCTATTACAATGCGTTCGAGTAGTGTTGTGACAATCAAAATAAATTGAAAACAGTTAAGCAAGCACGTTTTCCGTAAAATATGCGGCAAAACGTACAAGATAAATTTACTTACGTCTTTGATATATTTAAGTCACAATACATTTGTGCATGCTAGTGTTGTCATAAAATAGATAAGTTGAACAAGTAGATAGGTTAGTTTATTAATTAACCGCTTTTATAACATACTAGCTGACCCGTACGGCGTTGCCCGTGGTGGTTGGTATTTTCAGTCTTTTTAACGTAATTGTATTCTTTTTAAGTGTTCAGTCAGTGAGTGGTATTTGGCTTTTATATATCTTAAATAATTAGCCCAATAATTGGTGTTTTAGTTCATTGTAGGCCTAACCTAAAATTATATTCAGTTTTTGATCCAAATCAACTGTTGATCAAATTCAGCTGTTGTAAGCTTTTCATACGAACAGCTGTTTTTTGTGCCCCTGATAAAATCAAAAGAAATATTTCTTCTTCTTCCTTAAGATTGACCTTCCATAAGATTAACATTGAAACTTTTAGGGCCACTGGGGCGTAGCCCTAATGTCCTAGGACTTCGGTAAATGGCCTAAAACCTTCCCAGGGTTAACCTGTGTTACCATGCAAAATTTCAAAGCAATCGGATGGACGGTTTGGTAACGCATAAAGGACAAACATACAAACAGACAAACGTACAAACAGACAAACGTACAAACAGACGGACATACATTGAATTTTATATATATAGATACAGTGTGTAAAAAAAGTCCCCCCTTTATTTTTTTTTTGCTTGTTAAAACAAACAACTATCTTTTGGGGAACGGTACTAACTTAACCCAAAGTATCTTTTGACGTTATCGGAAATGTTGAGTGTCCACCAAAAATGGAAGATTTTGGGGGCTACTCAAAATTTTCAACTGTAAACCCCTTTTGAGTGACTTAACATTTTAAAGAGCTTTACAAGAATAGGCGCATGGTGGAGGTTGGAGGTCTCTAACGTGTTTCTATCCAAAATGGCAGCTTGTCAAAGTTTTGAATACAACTTATTCTTGAAACCTGGCTTCTAAGACTTTTGTAGTTTTAATTTCACCTTTGGTGACTTAAAAACTGAAACGACTCTTGAACAATTGATTTTAAATGAAGAAGTGGTCTCTTTTGGTAATATTTAAAATTTTTAGAACCCGCAAAAATGGGGGATTTTGGGGGCAACTTCAAGTTTTCTAATTTAAACCCCTTTTGAGTGACCCCTTAATTGAAAGAGCTTTTTAGTCGTAGAGGGATGGCGAGTTTTTAATTATTTTCTTGTAGCATAGATCATGAATATACAATGCTTGTAGCCATGCACAGAAATTGTAACAAGTAATAGTTTATGTCAATCTTTATCTGTGGCATTTTAGTCTGATATTTGTATTACATGACCTATGCCCGCTGGGTTTTTCCAGACTTGCCGAGTTGTTTTTACCACGATTTATTTAGTTTCCACTCTCTTAGAGTCAGGTTTAGATTTAGATCCTTTAATGCTTCTTGTGCTTTAATCTACAGCAAAAACGTTTGTTAAAAGTAGAACCACTAAGTAATTTAAGATTTATTTTCGATGCATTATTCAATTCTGGGAGTTTTTTTATTTGTGCTTAATAAAATAGCTCGAAGCCAGAATGAAAAGATAGAAATGATATTTACTTTTGGAGCCTTGGATGAGAATTATCACGAGACAGGTTTAATGCTGTACATCCTGATCGTCCAACTCCAAGGAAGTACTTGCGACAGTTGTTAAATAAACTTAGAACAACCGGATCTGTACCAGATGCTCCATGCCCAGGTCTGCCTTCTATTGAAGAAGAAAAAGAATTTGAAATTATAGCAAAATTCGTAGAATATCCTCAACAATCAACAAGGTCAGTAGCAAGTCTATGCAATGTTTTCCACCAAACAGTTAAAAACAAATTAAAGAAACATAAGTTTCATCCGAATAAAATTCAAATTGTTCATGCATTGAACGAAGACGATCCAGACCGTCGACTTCAATTCTGTGAAGAAATGGAATCACTCATCTCAGCTGACCCCAGTTTCGTCAACTGCTTTCATTTGCTTTCAGCGTCGAATGCACATTTTTTGTCAATGGCACTGTGAATAGACATAATTTGCAGGTACTGAAACACGGAAATCCCTCATGTGTTTCGGGAATCCTGCACACAGTATCCTGAAAAGTTAAATGTATGGACAGGGATCCTTCGAAACCGCATTTTAGGACCATTTTTTATCGACGGTAACCTCAGTGGAGAGATGTATTTAAGTATGCTCCAAGAATAAGTTTTCCCGGCAATAAGAAATGTAGTAATGGGGAACCATTTTGAATTCGATGAAGAAATTCTGCACTTCCAGCAGGATGGTGCCCCACCCCGCTTCCACCGAGACGTCCGGAACTATTTACACAGTCAGTTTTATGGCCAATGGATTGGTAGGAGAGGTCTGATCGAATGGTCTGCACGTTCTCCAAACCTTACGCCGATGGATTTCTTTCTATGGGGCTATTTGAAATCCATCATTTACAAAACTCCCGTAGAAAGTGTGGATGATTTGAGAAAAAGAATTTTGTCGAAGCCTGCGAAAACACAAGAAAGGAAACTTTGGAAAACGTGAGGGGAGAGTTTACTATCCGTGTATTTTACTGTCAAGAAATAGGAGGCCAGCAATTTGAACATTTACTATGAATTTGTTTTCACGACACAACTAGACCATAAGTAATAGTTTTGAGTCACTAAACAATAAATTATCATTAATGTACCTCCTAACAAGTAAAATTAAAATAATAACAATTTTAAAAACATTACCGTAATTTGGAACTTAACACCTAATAGTGTAATGCTTTCAATAGTACTAAATTTACTTTTAACTGTAGCCCTTCACCTAGGCATAAAAAGCTCTTTAAAATTAGGGGTCACTCAAAAGGGGTTTACATTAGAAAATTTGGAGTTGCCCCCAAAATCCCCCATTTTTGCGGGTTCTCAAAATTTTAAATATTACCAAAAGAGACCACTTCTTCATTTAATATCAATTGTTCAAGAGTCGTTTCAGTTTTTAAGTCACCAAAGGTGAAATTAAAACTCCAAAAGTCTTAGACGCCAGGTTTCAAGAATGAGTTGTATTCAAAACTTTGACAAGCTGCCATTTTGGATAGAAACACGTTAGAGACCTCCAACCTCCCACCATTCGCCTATTCTTTTGAAGCTCTTTAAAATGATAGGTCATTCAAAAGGGGTTTACATTTGAAAATTTTGAGTTGCCCCCAAAATCTCCCATTTTTGGTGGACACTCAAAATTTCCGATAACGTCAAATGATACTTTGGGTTAAGTTAGTACCGTTCCTCAAAAGATAATTGTTTGTTTTAACAAGCAAACAAAATATAAGGGGGGCGGAATTTTTGTCCACAGGATATTAATTGATCGAAATACATTGAAAAACTAAATAACGTTCAAATTACTAACAAAATCATAATGTTAAGCAATATTATAAAAATGGTTCTAATACGCCCGGAGTGGAATCTAGCAACAGTTCCGTAAAACTATAAGCCACGCCCATTCGAGCAACACACCTGTAGGTCACGTGATAATTTTTAGGAAATCATACAGAGCTCTTGAAATAAATAACAATGCTGAACTCGTTAGTATGAGTATTTGGCACTATTTTTTAATGTTGTGATTTTTGTTATTACTTTGTTTAATGAATAAAAAAATTATTCAGGAACTCAAAGACCGTACAAAATGTTTTCTCTTTGTTCTTTTAATTAAAAAATAACGACGAATTGCAAACAGATCAAACAACATTACGAAATAAGTTTGAGTACAATTTTCTGCCAATCCTAACGTAACACTTTCACTAAAGTTTGTCGACGCGTTTCGGAATTCCTCCATTATCGAGACCTATTTCAGTACTGGATTCATCCGTTATGGAATCGTCTAGATATAGTTACCAAATGTAACGCAACATATATAGGCCAAACAGGACGAAAACTAAAAACAAGATTTAAGGAACATATTAGAGCTTATAAATATGAAAAAAGAGATTCAAATTACGCAACACACTTATTAAATGAGGGTCATATGCCTACGAAATGAAAGAATCAATGAAGCTCTTACACCAAAGTAACAAAGGAAGACGGTTAAATATAATGGAAAAAATGGAAATTTTCAAACTAAAAATGATCGGAGAAAATATTATTAGTGAACAAATTAACAGTAAATCAGAAATAACTTTCCAAACTCTAAAATTGTTGAAAATATATAAAAAACTTTCACTAAAGTTTGTCGACGCGTTTCGGAATTCCTCCATTATCGAGACCTATTGCAGTACTGGTTTCATCCGTTATTGAATCGTCTAGATATAGTTACCAAATGTAACGCAACATATATAGGCCAAACAGGACGAAAACTAAAAACAAGATTTAAGGAACATATTAGAGCTTATAAATATGAAAAAAGAGATTCAAATTACGCAACACACTTATTAAATGAGGGTCATATGCCTACGAAATGAAAGAATCAATGAAGCTCTTACACCAAAGTAACAAAGGAAGACGGTTAAATATAATGGAAAAAATGGAAATTTTCAAACTAAAAATGAACGGAGAAAATATTATTAATGAACAAATTAACAGTCAATCAGAAATAACTTTCCAAACTCTAAAATTGTTAAAAATATATAAAAAAAAGAAGATTTATTACATAACATGTTACATAACGTGTTGCATAACAGATTACATAACAGATTACATAACAGATTGCATAACAGATTATATAACAGATTACATAAGCAGCAGTACCGGTAGTAGGAGGACAGGCGTGGCTTACTATATCTAGACGATTACATAACGGATGAATCCAGTACTGTAATAGGTAGAGTCTATCGATAATGGAGGAATTCCGAAACGCGTCGACAAACTTTAGTGAAAGTGTTACGTTAGGATTGGCAGAAAATTGTACTCAAACTTATTTCATGGATCCTAGCAGATTTAATTTGTATAATAACTTCAACATTACGAATGTTAAAAAATTGCTCCGGCTGACAAGAAAGTGTTAAATTAGGCTAGAAACACTATTTGAAAGCATAGCGTACAACATTATGAATCAACATCGGTTATGCTCATTAGAATGTACCACTGACAAAGAAGGAAAGGGAAAAATAACAAGACGCTATTTTTAAACATTTTGTGTTCTCTAGTTGTTATTTTATTTTAAATAATATAATATTCTGCAGAATAAATATGAATTAACTTACACTACATTAAACTAATTCATTGAATATTTTATGAACCTGATAACCACCATTAAAAGTAGTGCATAAACTCAAAAAAAAAAAAAACTGTGAAAAACTAAAAAGTAATTAATTACCGACCGTCTGATTGCATTCCACAGAATCGTGTCATGTCGTCACTTCCCGCAACATTCATCTTGCAGCCTTATCTCTCTGTCATTTGATAAGAAGTCTAAACGAACTGACACTACCGTACTGTAAGAGATACGTCTTAGGATTTATAATTTATGAGAATTTTTGTTTTTTTACAACCTATATTATCAACTGACTTAATGATGTAATATTATGATAAGCAGGGTTTTTAGGAACTCTCTCAGACAACTTCGAAGATTTCATTGTCCCTTGCGTCAATACAATCATAAAATACCAAATAAACATAGGTCTTGTTTAATTTTTCTGCATTTGTTGTCATTTTGTTTTGCAAAAAGTGCAATATCTAAAAAAAATAGATATTGATTAAAAGTGTTGCAGAGCGATACGTGTTATTAACCTGCAGTTGTATACAACATTTTATAAATGTTAATTTGACACATTATTATTACTCTTTTTAGAAATCTCAAAACTTGTATGCATTTTAAAAATTACGTATTTTAAATATCTGTTGGTAGTTTTAATTAAAATATTTAATACAATTAATTCAACAATTACATTACAATAATGTAAATGATAAGTACATCATACATCGCTTCTTAAAGCTATTTTAGAATATTAAAAAAAAAACATGTCTTAATACACAATTTTGTAGGAGGACTACACATTTTACCGCACGGCTGTATCATTATTTGCAGTACGTAGGCCTACTCTATTTTATATGAAATACAAATTAGTTAGTTGGGGAGCAGACCTCAACAAAAAATATTTTCATCTTTTTTTTAATTTTTATTGATTTTTGTAGCTTGTTTTGTGCTCTTTAAATTGATATATAACATATTATATATTTTATTTACATTAGATAAGAGAAAAATGTGTTTCTGAAACCATGCAAGCACGATATTGCTACATATCATATAATATGATATGATTTGCTATTTCGTGTTTTGTAAATAAATCCATTTCTCCGAAAACAGTGTTTTTTTTTTACTAAATGTACCTTTTTCTCAATAACCGTTAAAGTTTGGACCTTGAAACTTTGCACACACACGTAGGACATTATTGTACATAATCACTACAGTTGGTTTATATAAATACCAAAAAAGTTGAAAATATTTTATAGGAACTTTTACGTTTAAAAAATGTACAATTATGAAACAAAATTTACTGAACAAATAAATTAAGATATAAGAAAAATCCTCTGGAGAAAATGTTGACAAAGGAAATAGAAAGTAATGGTAAAAATTTCAGATCTCTAGCTCTAATTGTTTTTTATAAAAAGGTACATAACCTAACATGGTGGAAGATAAGGAGGTCTGCTCCCCTTACTAATGTAATCTATAATGTTAAATCAATGTACCTCACAAACAAGACATACATTTATAATTAACTTTAGAAACAAAAAAATCCTGCTTCAATCTTCATTTTACTAGATAATTGTTAACATTCTAAATAGGCCTCTATTCTGCAAATAAAGTAGCAGGCCTATAATTAATTGTAAATTCCCTATACTTTAACGTGGATTATACTATAACTAATTATTAAACTCGCTTTTGGGATTTAGCCAAACATGACGGGTAAATTCCATAGGACCAGTCTGGCAGTTTATGAATACTTGGTAAACAAATTGCAACAAACTTTTACTTTGCTCTTAGTCTAGCTTAATCATTGATCTAATTCTAGAACTACAAGTTTATATCTCTGCACAGCAAAGCAAGATGCATGTTGGTTGTATATAGATTTTGCAGTTTGCGCCGGGATTTGAAGCTATTTCAGGCATCCTCGTGTCACTATTTAATCTCCGGAGGGTGAAATGTTCTCAAATGGAAACTTTAAAAATACTTGCATACCATTGCTGTCAACTGTGTGAGGTTGTTATACTTTAAAGAGATTTCGATTTATATTTAAAGGTTACTGTTAAAAATGTATTTGTGGTTTTACCATGCATTTGGTTTATGGACTTAACTATTATGCCGTTTGATTTATTTGGATTGCATTCAGAATTTATGTATTTAGAATTTTAAGTTGTTTAAAAATATATTAATTGTATTTACTTGTAGTATTTTGAAGTTATGTGAAACAGATTACTTTATGAGACTGGCTTTGTCCAGTAAGTAAAAGCATATAAAAACCATTCTCTGAAAAAAATAATACGTTTGTAAACCTGATATAAATTTTAAATTTTTACAATAAAAGTAACACAATATATTATCCAATGAAGTAACATATACAATTTTTTTATTTATAAATAAAACATTACACTTTAAATTAGCTAACTGTGAATGACGTTAATATCAGTACAAAGTTATTTATGTATTTACATGTTGGAGATTGATGACTATAGTGAAGGAAGTATACTGACAACAAGAATCAGAGAGTTTGTGACCATAATAAAAGGACATAGTTATTTATACAGGGTGATTCAGTAAAGCGTAGCGGGTTATGCAGATTCAGATTCTACATGCAAAAATAAGTCGAAAATGTAGAATAATTTTTTTTCGATTTCGGCTTAGTTTAGCCGTAATCCGCCATTTTGTTTTTTTACAAAAACTCACTGTAACTGTGGAAATAGATAAGATATCGACTTCAAATTTGGAATAAGCATTTTATATGTTACGATTAACAAGTTTACCAAACAATAAGAATTTATTTTTATAATTTTCAAAATGGCGGCCGTTACAAATTTTTAACGTGGAATATCTTGAAAACCGTTAACTTTACAAAAAATGTACAAGAAACAAAATTTTTTCCTTTTTTAAAGACAGACAAAATGCTTTTTTTGTAGTTTCAGTAGGTCAAAGGATAACCAAGTTATCGACAAAAAACATAATTTCTTGGTAATTAATTGTCTACAAGCGAATTACGGCTAAACTAAGCCGAAATCGAAAAAATGTTATTTTACATTTTCGACTTATTTTTGCATGAAGAATCTTAATCTGCATAGCCCGCTACGCTTTACTGAATCACCCTGTATAATGGTAACCTTTGCAGGTGGGTAAGGATAGTAAAGGAAGTAAAATTACAACAACAGAGAGTTTGAATGTTCATAATATACGAAGTTATTTATGAAGTGGTACGAACACGTTGGAGATGGGTGAAACTACACTATATTCCACGTTCACCGTGCACTACAGAGCGCCCATAAGCCATGTTATCCATACGACAGTCTCAGCTGTACCAGCCTACAAAAAAAACATCAACTCCCATGCAACGCTCGGTCAGTTGACGCAAACCGCATGACAATAAATGTGATGTTCGCTGTAATGGTAGTAGCACGTCTACTCTTCCGTAAGACCTGTACTGCACGGTGAACGTGGAATCGAGTTTAGATGAAGAATTATAATTACAACAACAAACAGAGCTGGTGAATGCCAATAATATAAGTACAAAGTTATTTGAGTAATGGTAGTCATACGTCGGAGATGGGTGACGATATTAGAGTAAGTATGTGATTTGTAAACACTATGTTAATTGTACACATTACTTTGAATTTGTGGTAAAATATTATAATATCATTGGCAAAACATTTACGCCTGTAAATATTGTAACTCCTTGTCCTTCCTCTTTTAAGTAATCTATCAAACTATCTGTACTCAAAGATATAACGTCCATGTTGCAATAACATCCCCAAAGAATGGAACTAAACCAATGACTGTCATGAACCAAAGGCCTTAGTGCGTAAATAACAGTTTAATATATAAAGAGTTTTGCTACTCAATAAATCTTTACCCCACAGCGAGAAGTAATACTCCATCCCCTTATATTAGTTGTCGGTGCCAGCTCTACTCCACATCTTTGTTGCCAAACAACTAACTCACTGAACATAGTTGCAGTCTTTTTATTAACGTGCAGTATCAATTTTCTTGAAATTAAGAAATTGTAGAATATAAGAAAAATGTAAACTCTTACGTTTTTAACTTAAATATTTTCAGCAGTTTTATTTTTGTAATTATTTAAAGTTAATTACATAAGTAAATACATTGAACAAATAATACCATTTTCTAAAAAGACAAATATTTGCATTTATGTCAAGAATAATACTTACATCATTTTACAGAAAGCAATCTTTAAAGTAAAACTAGGGGAGACCCCTGCGTGTTCCGAACGCCAACCCCTGATGGAATCTTTTAAAAGATATGTTATGTTTTATTTATAATAAACGTGTAGGATTAATAATAACCTCAAAACTAAGACGATAAATAATGTTAAATGTTCAAATCAAATTATTTCGTATATTTTATAACAACAGTTATAATAAAAGTTAAAAGAACCAATAAGGCTAAGGTGTAGGCCTACACTTAATCAAAACCCTTACCAAAAAGTTACTATCAATTACCGTATATTATCAATCTTATTTATTTTTAATTAGCATGTAACATAGTTTTTTCTTATTTTTAAATAACTTAAAGCAAGTTTTTATTGGTTTGTGTGTGTTAAAACATGTGTTGGTTGATCCTAGGCCTAACTTAAAATATTATCTTATCTTCTAAAGCGAGAGATAATTGTTTGTCTGCTAAATGGATCTGGAATCTCCGTCTAAGGATTTTTTATTTTTTTATTTTATATTAGGCTTTTGGCCACGAGAAATCGATTGGAAATGGTCACCAGTCTGGGAAAATTCGTTTTCTACGTCTTTTTATTAAATTAAAAAGTGAAATTTGTCCATTTTAAACAATACAAAGCACAGCTGATGCAAATGTTTTCAATGCCATTACAATAATCATCTGCTTTTTTTAAACGCATTGACGTGAGCGAACTAGGCCCTAGGAATAAATCGATATTGAAATAATACTTTAATTTAGGCCTGACTTATTTCTGAGGCATAGCGTTGAGATTGTGGTTAATCCTTTAAACTGTATTTTTATTACAGGTAATAATGTTGTATATACCCTTTATTTAGTTGTTTAATGTTATAGGCCTAACCTCAAAACTCAATAATCCAATATTTATTATTGCAATCATAGCCCTGCTTATAATCGAGCTTTAGCTCGGTCTCCAGGTACTTTTGTACTAAAAGCTGGACATCCGAATCAACTGTTTTATCTGTTATTTTAATCAATTGGTTGCTATGGCAATCAATTTAAATACATTCAAGAAGTTGTTTTTTTCAGTCTAGACCTAACCTAAAATTATTTTTAATTTATTTTACCTATTTTAACATGATTTATGTTTTTGTGCACATCTTTGAATGATGTTAGTTTCATCTTTCAATTGTTGTGTTTTAGTTTTTCACAATGTTGCTTATTTATTGGTATTACAGCTGTTAGGCACTATGTTTTTAACGTTCAACTTGATCCTGTGAATTTGTTTGTTGAAAAATACTGGCCACTAATGATTTTCTCTAAGCCAGCTGATTCCTTTTGCTACACAATTGTTTGTTCTTAGATGCATGATCACGTGTTTTAATAATCAGCTGGGTAGGGAAACTTAAATTGATGATAAAATATGTTTTAAAAAGTTCTTTTATTACATTCTAAATGAAATTATTTCAAAAATGTAAGTAAATTGTGCAAATATAGGATGATTGATCTTTCATTTAAAACAAACCGCGTGTAAAACGGTTCAGTGGAAACCTCAAGTGAACTCTTCAAAGAAGTGCAAAGTTGTAATTTTACCCCATGTTAAATCTCCATAAGAAAAGTTTATTTTCCATTTTTGATCCAATTAACATAAATACTAGGGGAGACCCCTGCGTGCTCCGCACGCCAACCCCCCACTCCCCAACTCCCTGTTGGAACCCTAGCTAACCTGTGCGAAGTTTTTGCAATTAATGTAGGCCTAGTTGCTTGATTTAATAAGAGATTGATTTATTAAATTTACTAAAAAGACAATTTCATCATTGATTGATTTATTAAATTGATTTATTAAATTTATTTAAATTGATTTATTAAATTTACTAAAAAGACAATTTCATCATCACTAATTATCCGTTCACCTCCATAACTATTGAACTATAAACAGAAAAACATAATTAAGCAACAGCAAAATTAAACATAACCTACTTCAATAAAGTAAATTACAACATAAACTAACCATGTCATGATAATAAAACATGTGCTGTTATAATCAGCTGATCTGTGCTATTATATATTTTTATGTCCAATAGAACTCCAGATGATAATAAAACATGTGCTGTTATAATCAGTTGATCAGTAAATACAATGTTATTGAATAGAAAATATTTTAA
>JAGFPH010000269.1:577531-588457 GCA_018207615.1 Philaenus spumarius | reverse complement strand
ATTATTAATCGTACAACTTTATTATAAATAAAACATAACATTTGTTTCTAGAAGGTTCCATTGGGGGTTGGCGTGCGGAGCACGCAGGGGTCTCCCCTAGTTTTCTATAACGGATAAAGATATCACCATGACATTTAGCATAGTATTATGAATTACGTTATTTTACTTTTGTTTCAAATATTTTAGTTTGGAGGGGCTAAAGTTTGGTAGCAATTTGGTGCATTTTATGACACCGTGTACTAGGAATAGTTTAATAGTCCTTTACTATGGGTTTTGTCAAAACTTGTTTAAACATCTGTGCTATATGTCTATACTAATATTATAAAGAGGTAAAGTTTGTTTGTTTGTTTGTATGTAATGGGTAATCTCTGGCACTACTGAACCGATAGAGTTTTACTAATAAAAAGCTACACAATCTCTGAGTAACATAGGCTATAAAATTCATTTCGATAAAAACCTTTTTTTATTTCAATATTTGTAAATTTAGTCAGAAAAAATTTTAGGATTAGGCCTTGAATGATAAACCAACACATGTATTTATATTTATTACCATAGCAACCAATTGAATAAAATAACAGATAATATAGATGTTTGCTCCAATATTTCCAAACAATTATTTTTGTACTTCTAGCTTTTAGGTTAGGGTTTTAAAGTGTAGACCTGAGCCTTGCTGGTTCTTTTAACCATTATTATAACTGCTGTTATAAAATATAAAAAATAATTTAATTTGAACATTTAACATTATTTACCATCTTAGTTTTGAGGTTATTATTAACACTACACCTTTATTATAAATAAAACATAACATATGATTTTAGAAAGTTCCGTTGGGGGTTGGCGTGCGGAGCACGCAGGGCTCTCCCCTAGTAGTGTATAATTGTATGAACCACACATCCACACTCTATTTTCTAAATTACTAGAGCTAAAAGTTTGTAAATCTAGTTTTGTTATAGGAACTCATATCCCTTATAGGCTAGCAAATCTAAAGTTGTGAAGTGATCTTGTGAACGCTAATAATGTGTCTCACCTCTTTTTACTGGTTTCCACCAATAAATGCCTAATGTTTTTCCATCTTGGAAAGATTTATTTATTTCATAAGTAGTTCATGGTATTCAATATGCGACATGTTGAGGCTTTGATGTCATTCAGACTCTTTTAATAAAACAGCAAAACTTTTGTTACCCGAATTTAATACGTGTTTCTCCGGTGTATTTTATTTTTAACGTAATAATCACGGGTAGATATATCCTTGCTCGCCAACAAACCTCCCTCTACATGTGTCAACATAGTGATCCTATGTACACAGTATAAGTTGTATAAACCTGCATCTCGCAACTTGAGCAATTAACTTGCCCCTGAATTATGTGAAGGCGGAGTCAAGGGGTGGTGATGAATACCTCCGCGCTCGACTTAGAGCTCCAACTTACACATACATTATTAATGAGGGCAAGGAATTAAAGGGACAATTAATTATGGTACGGTGAAACCCAGAGTAAATTCTGTATACATCCATCATTTGATGAGAGTACTGTAAAAGTCTACTGTTAAGAGTAAATAGGAATACGTTGTATGAACTATGACCATCATTCAGTGTTACAAAATATAAAACGATAAAATAATATATAAGAAATTTGTACTTACAGTACACCGTCTCGTGGTTTAATTATTCACATTTTTAAGGCTACCACGGTTTCAAAAAACACTATGTTTTCATCATCAGCCCGTACAAAAACAGTCAAATCGCTCAACCGTGGTCGTCACAAGTGTAAAACTATTAAAGAACACAACACACAAGCGTTAATAGTACATATTATTTCGGCAAAAATATCGCGTGCGGTACCGGTAACTTAGTAGTCCAGTCCCCAGGGGATTTTAAGGTGGAAAGTTTTATTGAAGGTTTTTCCTCACTCGATTCGTATGTTTTCGAGGGTGCTGCACACGAATCTGATGTTTGCCACCAAAATGTACTTGAGGTTATCTGAGAAAATTGCTATAAACCACAAAACTATCACACTTTCCCCCGTTTTCCCCGTATAACTCAAAAACTACGCATCATCCCGAAAATATGTTCCTATTGTTTCTGAAAGAGGATTTAATTCTTCGTCGAATGACTCCTCAAACTTAAAATTCGGTTCAGTAGTATGGACAGAATCTCGAGTTGAAAATCGGTAATTTTTTCCTTCTTGGCGCAAAATTAAAGTACACTAGTTTTCAAGCGCTCATATCTTCGGGAAAACTACTCTGATCAAAAATAGTCAAGAATGAAATTTCTATGTAATTTAATTCTAAATTCAGAAAGCACCATACATTCTATATTCTGATAATTTTCAAGAGCTCATAAAAACCAAAAATAGTCATAATCGTAGTTCTATTTCCCACAGTCTTGCCAGACAGGAAATTAATAGGTTATTGTCAAAACAATTTTCGTTTTCCTGATTTTCGAGTTTTTTCCCATCCAATAGCTTTGGTGACTAGTTCATTGTGATTGCAATTTAAATTGTATTTAAGAGGGATCGACAGTGTTCAATTGGAGAAACGAAGAAACAGATCTAGAACATGGGTAATGGAAGGTGGTAGTATACGAACAAAAAATTATTGTAACAAAAGGATTTATTTATATTTCTACAAAAAGTTATTCGAAGGTTATTTCATTATTTTATTGTTACGAATCACGCTAGTTATTCATTTAAAAAACATATTATGGTCTATTATGTAGTATACATATATAAAAATTATTTGAAAGTAGTCACATACTGGTATTCTCATGAAATATGCACAGAATATCTGACGATTATAACAGCATTTTAATTTATTTTTGTCTGTAGGCTGCAACATATGGCCACACAACCATGTGGAGGAGGTATCTACCACATATATGCAACTCTCTAAAAGTGATGTATCTAGCGGGAGTGGAGTAAACGTACAGTGTTTATTTGGTGGTTTTTCGCATGCCTCCATCATCGAAAAAAACAGTGGGTAGGCTGCGAGTTCATATGACAAATATTCCTGGAGTTGTTAATCGGACTGCTTGGTCACACTGATTATTTGAAAGAGTGGGTTGATTTGGTGTCGCCTATCTTGCTTGCGCTACTCATAATGGCTATGGGTTGCACCCTGTGACTACGCTTGAACTTGACAGACTAAAAGTCACTGCCAATAATGGTCGATATCCCAGCAGTGCCAACGTCCTCTGATATGTGGCAGTTTATTCTTTCACCGGCTACTAGTCCCGATGAGACTGAGATCAGATTCACTTGTAGGTCGGAAAGGGGTGTGTTCTTGAATCCAAGCTGACAATTTCTGCAGGTCAGCATTATCAGTATTAATTTTGATTAGTGTTAAAACCCTCTGAGGATGATGACCATGTCATTGAAATGTACATAAGGGTAACGTATTAAACATAAGTTACAATTTAGTTGTTTAGTTATTGTTTTTGTTCCTTGTTTTGTGGTTCGGGGTTTTTATTCAAAACAGTGTGATTTTGTCGCCACAGTGCTCTTTTATTTGTTTAAAAGTCTCAATGGCATAATCTATACATTTCCTGTCTAGCAAGACTGTGGGAAATACAACTACGATTTCGACTAGTTTTGGTTTTTTGAGCGTATCACCCTTGAAAATTATCAGAATATAGAATGTGCTTTCTGAATTTAGAATTAAGTTCTCTACAACTTTCAATCTTGACAATTTTTCCGATCAGAGTAGTTTTCCCGAAGATATGAGCGTTTGAAAACTAGTGTACTTTAATTTTGCGCCCAGAAGGAAAACACGACCGATTTTCAACTCGAGATTCTGACCATACTACTACACCGAATTTTAAGTTTGAAGGGTCATTTGACGTAGAATTTAATCTTCTTTCAGAAACAATAGAACGATATTTTTTATATGATGCGTAGTTTTTGAGTTATAAGGGACAAATGAGGAAAATTGTGATAGTTTCGTGGTTTTTCGTAATTTTCTCAGATAACCTCAACGACATTTTGGTGGCAAACATGAGATTCGTGTGCAGCACCCTCGAAAATATACGAATCAAGTTAGAAAAAAACTTCTACAAAACCTTCCACCCCAAGACCTTTTTTTGACTCTAGGGACTCGACTATATGTATTACTAATAATTCCGACATTTATAAAATACAAATATCTAAGGAACTTATTCGATACTAATAATTCCGGCACTTATGTATTACCAATAACTCCAACATTTATGTAATACTAATAGCTACGAAACTTATTTGATACTAATAACTCCGGATCTTATAAATTACTAATACCTCCGACACTTATGGATTACTATTACCTCCAGTACTATACGATACTATTAACTCCGACACTTATATAATACTAATATACCTACGAAACTTATTCTATACTACTCCGGCCCTTATGTGTTACAATTAACTCCTACACTTTTATATGATACTAATACATACGGAACTTAATCTATACTAATAACTCCGGCATCCATGTAATAATAACATCTACGGGATTTTTAGATATTTTTGGGAGATGTGGATTAGGCGCCTAGGTGGGGCATTTAAATATGACTTTTGTTATCCTTGTTCACTTACTTCATGAGTTTCACAGACATAAAGTGAAGTGAATCGACTTTGATAACTCTGGAACTAGCCTCGAAGCACTAATATTATTTTCATCATGTAAGCTCCCGGATTGGAAAATTATAACAATTTAATAAATTTTTTGTATGTAAATTAATGTGACCGGATGATGGGGTAACCCGAAACCGCGGTCGTCACAAAACATAAACAAGGATTGGATGACAGCAGACAGGTAACTTATACCTACTTATTAAATTGTTACTAATATTATCTTTTTAACTGGCAACGCTTTGAAACTAATACTCTACTAAAACGGTTTCACTAGCAACATCTCTGTAAATGGTATGCAACTAATCCTGTCGTAAAATGGACTCCCTGAATTTAGCCACTTAGCCATAATTTAAAGTCAAATGTTAATGTTTAATCATATTTGGAACAAATACAACTTACTAAAATATTTATCATAGGTTAAATGTATACACAAATTAAAGGCTCTCAAGGATATTATTTGTACATATTTGCAATGCATTATGCGAATTATACGTTACTGTCCTTAATATATGTTTGTATAAGTATGTCTAAATATACATTATTTAAGACTAAATTAATGTTAAACATATAATATTAAAGCAAAATCAAATGTTTGTCTTCCATTTAATCTTTTTGACACAGTAGCAAAAAACAGCAAATAGTCTTTTTCTTACTTGTAGATTAAAACCATAACGTTGTATAATTTCTTTAGACTTTTTCGAGTATTATAACAGTTTTGACTCGTATGCTAATTAAGATAATTTTTAGACTATCATTTCAAAGCACTGATTTATTATACATTAAAGCTACAAGTTTATTATAACGTCGTTACTACAATCCATTGTTTGCAAATGCATATTAAATTTAATTATATAAACTTGTAAGTAAAAAAAAAAACAGTTTAATATCATTAGTTTATTTTCAAAAACACGAAGCAAAATGGCAATGTAGATGGAGATTCGAGTGTTTTCTGATTAATTAGTTTCTAGATTGAAACACGTAATCGTAATTAGATCCATAATAGTTGACAATTTAGTTTATTACTGTTATGCAACTGATATTAAGGGTGAAGCTAATTAATTCATCCAATTGCAATAAACTCGACTGATTCTATGCTACTGCTTTGAACGAAATAGCCTTGAAATAAAGTATCACAAAATATGATTTATATAGGATTCATAATTTAAAATTGGCAGATCTTTCATTCCTTCATACCTTTAAGCTGATTTTTGTATTTTTGAGCTTACCAGTATCCGCAAACAGCCACTGAAGGCTCTTCTCATTTAAAATGAGAACCATGATCTATCTCTTCATGTTTGTAATGGGTTATTATTGAAACATTTCCTGCTGAATTCGAAAAATCAAATGTCATCTCTTGATACTTTCGTTCCACATTTTGGAAACTTGAAGAAGTGATTACACCATGAAACTTTTTCTGAATTCTACTTTCAGAAAAATTCCAGGAACTCATCAGGTCGCTACACAGTTATATATAATTTCAAAGAATCTACACATTGAAACAACTGAACAATTTCACAAAAAAAAAACTCAAGATTAAATATCATGAATTTGTCTCTGGATATAAAGGTACATGAACAAATCAAACACAGAACCAAACTACATCATACTCCACCAAGGTGTTAACAAAATAATAACAATTTACAACTAAACTAAAAATTGCTTTAGATGGGAACGTTTATATCTTCTCTGAATTAAATATTATTGAAAGGTCCCAAACTTTAGAAGGATATTTCAAATATAATTTTAACTTCCGTAGGAAACCAATCGTGTGTAAGCTGATTCCAAAATTATTTACAGAATGATCTCATTAAATTACGATTATAGAAAATACAAAATTTCGTCTGCCACCCAAACAGTATGAACTACGCACCATAAGGTATGACCTTATTGCATCACCTTAATTTGCTTAAAGATTGGTCAAACATCCTGTCATTTACAAAGAAGATAACCATCCAGAAGCGTCGAAACCTCCATAAACATTCACGAGAAAGCCCTGGATAAACCACTGATTAACTTGTTCACTGGAGGTTTTAGTATTTCCAAATGGGCTAGGAAAAAAGGTATTGGAGTCTTTAACCGAAGATACTCTCCTGATCCCTTAACTTCTTGACTCGGAACTGGAATACACAATGGGAGATCTAGTCCTTGAATATGAAACTCACACTGATAAATTTCGCTGCACTGAATATCCGTCTTCTGAAAAAAATCTGTTGATATTATCTTTAATAACAAGATTTTTTTTTTTTTTTGTTCAGTCCAACAGTTTTTCTAGACAAACAACTAATACAACTCTAGTGAAAAAGTCAAGTGGGATGGGATGACACACTACCTTCTTTCTGTACGTAGGGATATGTGGCAAATATCAGAGTTCCCAGAGTTGATATTTTTCCGCGTACCTCGATATACTCTCACAGTATAAATTTTTTTCAAAATTTGTGTTGGATTATCTGAAGCAAATAAAAAAAGCTTATTGTGGGCAGTCACATATTTGACATGCAACTTTAACAGAGAAACCACGTTATGCTACTAGATCCCAAAAGTAATGTGGATTCTCTAAATTACAAAGTGTAACTCGTCTTGAGCATTGTGCCGATTTACTTCTTGCAGTCTTATTCAATGTATGACAGATTTTATCAGAAAGAAAATATTTCAATTATTAATTTTTTTACTAACTCAACCGCAATCTTATCTTGGCTCAACCCTCCTCATTTACTAAACGCATGTGTAGCCAATCGAGTCGTTAAAACTCTTGAGACTCTAACATTGTGGCATAACGTCTCAGCCCAAGACAACCCAGCGTATCTGCCTTCCAGAAGCATGTATACTTGTTCTCTGCTTAAGGGTCTTCTATACATTGCGTAAAACAGCAAAAATATGCACTTCGTACTACCATGTTTTGGACTCCGTTTTTCAACCTAAAAAGTTGTGAAACATTTTAAATTGTTCTTAAAGGCTTTGTGCTTTTGTCTTATATCTCATAATTGAAAGAAATCGTTGGCAACTCCTTTTAATCAACAGTTTAAATGAGTAAAAATCGATTATTTTTAACGCATTTTTTGGGAGTTTTAAGCAATAATTTCCAAATTTTAAGCTAACACGTAAAAAATATAAAGCCTTCTTTATAACTTAAAGTAGTTTCCCAGATTATTAATGTATAAATAGAATCTGAAACGCGGTATTACGAATGCATGTTTCAACGATTTTGCGGCTTGAGTCAGGCCTTTTGCATTGAAATCATACTGTACACTCGGGAGTTTTCTTCAAGGTAAAGAGGAGCCTTAACTCTACGTTTGGTGGTCAGTTAATAACATCTTAGCCCTTAAAAACGAACCTTTACCCAAACTCTCTGCAACCCAGAGTTACAACCTAAAATAATAGATTACCTCAATATCATATACCTAAAATTACTTAAAAACAATATGGAAAGGTTTTACTTACCTTCTCGTCTTTAGCGGGTTGTGGCTTACGTCTTTCGATTTAAAAAAAATGAATCAGAAAATGCTAACGTGGGACTCCTTTCTACTCAATAACTTTAAAAATCTTTGAAAATGTTTGAAAACTATCTCAAGATAAATATGTCTTTTCAGACAAACGCCATCTTTAGGTTTTATAAATCTTTCTCCTGATCAGATCAAGATGGTTGCTCAGGGTATGCGGTCGATGAGACGCATCAACATCTACAAAACAGCCATTATTACTTTCTAACCTTTGACTCTGATCTGAGAAAGGTATCCCACACTCTCATTGCTTGGCCCTAGCGTTGTAGAAGTTATTATTTAAAAACAGTTTGGTATTTTTGCTCTCCGTAATTTATTATTTTTAATTTGTAATAAATTACCTGATTACACGCTTCCTCAGCAAGGGTTAAATAAATTAAATTACAAGTGAAAAAACATGGACCAATACTGGGATTTGAACCCAGGACCTTTTGCCTTTCCGGGGCAATACTCTACCACTGAGCTATCCTGATCCTGCAGATATTGGTCGATATTATCTCACTTCTACGGTTTTACTGCATTTATGAATCAATAGACTGAATACCTCGCATGCGACATTGAAAACATTAACTAAATTAATAATAAATAACACCACTGTAGGCTGCAAAAAGAATTGAGATTGTTTTCAATGTCGCATGCGAGGTATTCAGTCTATTAATTCATAAATGCAGTAAAACCGTACAAGTGAGATAACAGCGAACAATATCTGCAGGATCAGGGATAGCTCGGTGGTAGAGTATTGCCCCGGAAAGGCAAAAGGTCCTGGGTTCAAATCCCGGTATTGGTCCATGTTTTTTCACTTGTAATTTAATTTACTCCGTAGTTTATTTAGGATACGATTATTTCATTGATTAAATGTTACAAGTTTAAATGGCATGCCTTCTTAACCTTACAGTAATAGCAAGAATGCAAAATCTTTAAATTCCTATATTAATCTGTTCATTTGTATGTCAACTAAAGCTATTAATGTATAAATAACTTCAGATCTCTCTTTACCTCTAAGCTGGGTTTGGTAGGACCTCCAGTCGAAGTAGTATTTCTTACAATATAAACAGTAACGGAGAGAAAACTTCCAGACATCATCAAATCACCTCAAGCAAGTGTACAGGTTCTTGAAATATTAAAATGAGAACATGTACACCAATTGAAACCAACGCAGCAGTCAGTGGAGTTTTAATGCTCCTGCTGCCTCTAACTTTGAGGCATTGCCGTGAGATAAAGCAAAATCAATAAAACGTCACTTAAAACTGTGCATTGTAAATAAGGCTCTAAAATTTGAAGAACTCGCGACAGTGTTGGTATGAATGAAAACTGTGCTGAACTCTCATCCCATTTGTTCTGCTACGGACTATCCTCACAATTACAACTACCTAACTTCAGGATATTTCCTAATTCGTAACAATATTATGTCTCGTCTCGAATGTGGCATCGCATTTATACCGGAGAATCGACTAACCATTGGAAAATAATTAAGAAGTTGCTTCAATCATTATGAAAAATCTGGTCGAAGGTTTCTTTATACAAACACATAGCAATGAATGCGCAAAATGGACCAAAGAGGTCAAAAATATTTGAATTGGAGATACTACATACTAAAATAAATAAACACACTTCCTCTTAACTGGCCTTTAGCACCTATCGACAAACTTGTTTCTCTACCTTATTTTTAAGTACCTCTTGTTTAAGATAGGATTATTTATTTAATAGTAAATTAAGTAGAATTAAGTATATATAACTGATCGTTATACCCCACGAATTTAATCACCGAATATTTTCTAATGACTCAATAACTTGCAAAATGGTAGATAGGCGGAATGTTTGAGCACCAAATACCAACAAAATAATGCTCGCAAACGGACGTTGTTTTACTGTCATCCTTTGTTCGATATTTTTACAGTTGCACCGTTAGGAAATAAAACGGACCATAGAAAGTCAATCTTGCAATTCTTTATAAAAATTTACTTTTCAAGTTATTTTCATTTACGATAAATCTTTTTAACGGCGTCATTTTTAATAATATTATTTTTAACAAGTTTGATTAGTTTTTCAACGTATATATATATATATCATCTTTATTTCTTGAGGCGAAGTTAGGACCATTGGGTCCTCTCTTCCACTTAACCTCGAAACAAAAAATACACAAATACATAAAAATTCATATTACAAATAAAAATGAATACATAAACAAAACTACAAATAATAATTACTTCTAAAACATAACGAATAAAAAATAAAAATATACACATTTGTCTACTAAGTAAAATAAAACTAAAAGTTAATTATTCTACATTATAACGTAGGCTTTTATTGATGAGTAAGGTGCAAAATTTCAACTCAATCAATTGAGCCTCTATAGAGATATACATTATATAGTGAAAACAATTGCTGATATCTGGTTAATGAAGGGATTATATATATTTAAAGGAATGTTTTTTTATTTTTACCCATATGACCTCCCCATGCGTTATTTCATCGCATTACAGAAACTCCTTGTATATCAGCATTTATATAAATTTTACTCTAAACAGATAATAATAAACAAACCTGGTTTTCACCTTAAGAGAAACTTTCTTGCCCTTTTGTTGAAATTACTAACTTCTTCATAAATATTGCAAGATTGGTTTAAATTTATGAAATCGGCTCAAGGATAAAATTTCTCTCAAATCGTGCAACCGTTAGTATTTATCTCTTTTCCATTATATACACTTTACGATAACGAAAATAATGGTATGCCACACTATAAATAAATCTGAACGTAATGTATTGCAGAATTAAACTGACAGAAATGCTAAAACACACTCGCGAGTGATTTATTTTAAGTAAAC
>JAGFPH010000269.1:539689-566329 GCA_018207615.1 Philaenus spumarius | reverse complement strand
ACTAACCTCAAACGCGTTTCAACGACAATGTCGCCATCCTCAGTGATTTGAGATCAGTTATAGTTTGGTTACTGTAGCCCGTGCATCACTGAGGATGGCGACATTGTCGTTGAAACGCGTTTGAGGTTAGTAAACGTATTTATTGTGAGATTTTGTGTTCAGGTTTTATTTTATCTAAGTTACTTTCTCACAAGTCAAGCTCATTAGTTATTTATTAGTAAAGCATACTTTTAATTTAATACATAACAATAAATTGTAGAAAAAAATATTTGTAAACGTTTAGTTTAGTTTGAATTCTAACTGTGCATTCCAGTACAGAGTAGGTAGTACAGTAGTAGGAAAAAACCATTCAATAAATTAGACTAATAAAATCTGTTGACATACCTTATGTTCGTCCTGTATACGGACGTATATGGTATGTCAACAAATTGTATTAGTTTATACAACAGTTCTTGGTTTAAACATATTATAAAGTATAATAAATTACAACTTTGAAGTTATTATACAAATTATATCTGCTAGGATCCATGAAATAAGTTTGAGTACAATTTTCTGCCAATCCTAACGTAACATTTTCACTAAAGTTTGTCGACGCGTTTCGGAATTCCTCCATTATCGAGACCTATTTCAGGTCTACGTTACGTTAGGATTGGCAGAAAATTGTACTCAAACTTAATTACAACTTTAAATATCATTTTCTTCCCAGTAATTTAAATTTTATCAATATTGCCATAAAATACATAAAGTAATTTCAATTTCCCTTATGATCGATTCCATTTGCTTCGTTTTGTTTCGTATGCAAAGTAACCTACAATGCTGCATACATAACAAACTTAAAGTTTCTTTGAAATCCAGTTTGTTATTACTAGTGAATCAATGTCACATGTTTGAAATGAGTCCAAACTATGTTTATTTGTTTAAAGACCAATTTAGTCAAACTATTAATAGCACGTGTTAAAATAGACTCGTCTAGAGATAGTGCAATGTCTTACATTACTATGAATGAAAGTTAAAAACGCTGAACTATTGCAAATTTGACTTTTACACCAAATTTTCTACACCGTCTGCATCCATGTAGATCAATTTTAAAAATCAATAGTACCCTAATTTCGAGAAATAATTTCAAATATTGTATTGTATTGTTGTTTCTTTTTAGTATTTATTATGCCTCACTACTGTATAACAACAAATGTATACATGATAAATTAATATATATATATTATTCTTTTTAACTTCATAAAATCCTTCAAATACTTGTCCAATTTAACTTACATATTTAAACCTACCAACCAAAGCCCTTTTACCTAGTTAAAAGCTTAAGTGTATCAGTAGATGATCCCTTAGATTCTAAGCGTAGTATAACCTAATTTATTAAAGTTAGCTAATATCATTAATAATAACCATCTCAACTCTATACGTTCATTATTAACTTAATAAAGTTCTGATTTAGTTTTCGTGTAATTTCTCAAATTGATTACCTTTGCAAATACAATTAACTTTCTAGGAACAGAAACTTGGAACGGAGCGTATACGTTCCAACTTTAAGACTAAGGAAACTTTGTTAATACGACTTAATTAATCTATCCTTACAAGTGCAATCGGTTTAAACACTTCTATAATGGGCATTCATATAAATTACCACTTAAATAGACGTCAAACGTGTTTGGTTTGTAATAAAGTTTTTGCACATTTCGTCAGACTTAGTCTATACTTATAAAAGTCAAATACCATTGACTCATTGACTCATCACAGTTTCTAAAAACCACAAGGCCTACAAGCATGAAATTTGGCACTAATACTCTTTATAGGCTCTAGACGCGCACTAAGAAAGGGTTTCCGAAAATTCGAAACTTTAGGGGGTTTTTTAGGGGTCAAAGTTATTAAATCACCATTTATCAAAACCTAGCGAACGGATTGGAATGAAATTTGATGTGTAGCTTCCTCTAGGGCCATAGATGTTCGCTAAGAAAGGGTTTTAAAAAATTTGAAATTTTAGGAGGGTTTGGGGTTATCAAAGTTATTAAATCACGATTTCCTCAAAACTACCGAACGGATTGGAATGAAATTTGGTATGTAGCTACCTCTAGGGCCATAAGTGTTTACTAAAAAAGGGTTTTAAAAAATTGGAAATTTTAGGGGGGTTTGGGGGGTAAAAATTACTGAATCACGATTTCTCCAAAATTACCGAACATATTGGAATGAAATTTGGTATGTAGCTTCCTCTAGGGCAGGTGCTCACTAAGAAAGGGTATGAAAAATTTCGAAATTTTAGGTGGGGTTTGGGGGATCAATGATACTAAAATCATAATTTCAGATCTTTTATTATTATGACAATAGTGCTTTAATTATTTAAGATCTATATATATATATAATCCAAATACCACTCACTGACTGAACACTTAAAAAGAATAAAATTACATTAAAAATACTGAAAATACCCACCAAAAAGTAGTAAATAAAATGATTAAAAACAATATTATTTTGACTACAGTAAGTTGGGAGAAAGTTTGTGTCAGTTAACTGATACCGTTTATTTAGTTTTGATTCGCTTAGTATTATTTAATTATTGCGTTCCGTTGCTCGTTCCTAAGTAAACCGACTTTGTCAGACAGACAAACAAATGGTCCTATAAGGCTTCTGCATTTTAAGTTCCAATTTCAAAAGCTGTGTTCCCTGATGCAGCTTTCTAAAAATGTGCAGATCCTGAAACGGTTTGTACCTCGATGTTAGACCCTCCTGAGAAACTAATGTTGCATTTTAACATTCTCTAAATGGGAAAATATACGTTTGCAATAATGTTAAATGTACGTGTATGTATGCGATATAACATGTCTCACCGTAATCTATATAATATATAAAAGCCAAAACCCACTGACTCACTGACTCATTCATCACGATTTCTCAAAAACTAATGAACGGATTGGAATGAAATTTGGTATGTAGCTTCCTCTAGGGCCATAGGTGCTCATTAAGATACGGTTTGAAAAAATTCGAAATTTTAGGGGGGTTTGGGGGGATCAAATTTATATAATATAAAAGCGAAAACCCACTGACTCACTCATCACGATATCTCAAAAAATACCGAACGGATTGACATGAAATTTGGTATGTCGCTTCCTCAGGGGCCATAGGACTGGTGCTCACTAAGAAAGGGTTTGAAAAAATTCGAAATTTTAGGGGGGTTTTGGGGGGATCAAATTTATTAAATCACGATTTCTTCAAAACTACCGAACGGATTGGAATGAAATTTGGTATGTCGCTTCCTATAGGGCCATAGCTGTTCATTAAAAAAGGGTTTTAAAAAATTGGAAATTTTAGGGGGGTTTGGGGGGTAAAAGTTACCAAATCACGATTTCTCCAAAATTACCGAACAGATTGGAATGAAATTTGGTATGTAGCTTCCTCTAGGGATATAGGCGCTCGCTAAGAAAGGGTTTCAAAAAATTCGAAATTTTAGGGGGTTTGGGGGATCAAAGTTATTAAATCACAATTTCTTCAAAACTACCGAACGGATTGGAATGAAATTTTGTATGTAGCTTCCTCTAGGGCCATAGGTGCTCACTAAGAAAGGGTTTGAAAAATTTCGAAATTTTAGGAGGGGTTTGGGGGGATCAAAGTTACTAAAATCATAATTTCAGATGTTTTATTATTATGACAATAGTGCTTTTATTATTTGAGATCTATATATATATAAAATCCAAATACCACTCACTGACTGAACACTTAAAAAGAATAAAATTACGTTAAAAATACTGAAAATACCAACCACCACGGGCAACGCCGTACGGGTCAGCTAGTTATTTCTAAAGCATACTTCTTACTGATCTGTTTGCCATCTTACTGTTTATTCTTCAAAGTGAAAAGTTTTACCCATTATTTTAAATGTGTTTAGTAACGTTAGTCTGGATTAGACGATAGCATTTTGATTTTCTGAGCCCCTCCCCTCCTCGCCATATACTCGTACAGCAGTTCTAATAAAACTGAGAAGTGAAAGTATGATTCATACGCCTAGGATTCTCTACCACCATCGCCTCGAAAAAATTGTAATTTTAATTCACTCCAATTATGTGTATTTTTGCCTGCATCAACACACCATAATATACTCAATTTACCAAACCCCCAGTCTAACCAATAACAAAAATAAGCAACACGTTGGTAATGGGAAAGTGAAATAAGGTGAACGATTCTCCAAACTCAGTATTAGTATTATCACACGTTGCATGCGTGGAAAACGCATATTTTGTATCCCTTATTAACAAAGATGTCTGTAAAGTGTGTACTTGACCACTGCACAAATGATTTTTTAACAAATAGTTTTTACTTTCTCCACCCTATACGTAGTATATGGAGAAAGTATTGTTTTCGTAAAAATGTTCGAATTTGAATTTTCAGTTGAATTATCTGTTTTGGTGCTCCCAGAACCCCAAAAAATTGTTTAGTGCAATTATCTGTGTTGGTGCTCCCTGAACCCAAAAATATTTTTAGTGGAATTTTTTGTTTTGGTGCTCCCTGAACCCAAAAAAGTGTTTTTATAGTGGTGTCGGTCTGTATGTATACACGACCAGAGAGGACACTATTGGTCCGATTTTCATGAAATTTGGTATGTAGGTACTAAACCCTAATATCTCCAGACGTTTTTTTCATTTTTTTAAATTTTTAATTTTTAAGGGTAATTTACCCCTAAAAACCCATAAAAAACGACAAAAATACAAATTTCTCAAAAACGGCCCTAACGATTTTGATCCAATTTTCAGTATTTATAGTGCTTAAGATGCCAAACAAAATGACACCACCCGCTTTTATCAAAACTTCGGCGTTTTATAATCATGGGGAAATGTTTAAAAATAAACAAGTTTGTGTTGTCAATCTAGCATCGCGGCAGCGGCCGCACTTGGTAGCACCACGGTAGCGAGCACGGCCAGTAATTCAAAGGTCACGCGATCGAATCCCGCCTGTGACAATAATCTTTTTATACGATTGACGTAGGTAGAATATAATTTTTTGTTTTGTTCTAAAAAGTAGTAAATAAAATGATTAAAAACAATATTATTTTGACTACAGTAAGTTGGGAGAAAGTTTGTGTCAGTTAACTGATACCGTTTATTTAGTTTTGTTTCGCTTAGTAATATTTAATTATTGCGTTCCGTTGCTCGTTCCTAAGTAAACCGACTTTGTCAGACAGACAAACAAATGGTCCTATAAGGCTTCTGCATTTTAAGTTCCAATTTCAAAAGCTGTGTTCCCTGATGCAGCTTTCTAAAAATGTGCAGATCCTGAAACGGTTTGTACCTCGATGTTAGACCCTCCTAAGAAACTAATGTTGCATTTTAACATTCTCTAATTGGGAAAATATACGTTTGTAATCATGTTAAATGTACGTGTATGTATGCTATATAACATGTCTCACCGTAATTACCGATGATAAATTGCTAAAACAAACAATTTTCGAAACCTAGGCAAGCCTGACTATTCGTGATCTTTCTAAGAAACACTCGTAAGTCTAATTATGGGTTACTTGAACGTAATTAATCATTTTTCTTTTTATTTTTTATTTTTTTAACTATATTTATTCACATGTTACACTGTAGATACAAATAAAAACACAACTTAAAATCTCGCCTAGGTCATACATGAAAAACAAACAAAATATAAAAAATATAATGCATCAAACACAAAAGAAGAATATTTTTTTAACATAAATTAAACATAACATTTTAAAATTAACATATAATTTTAACATTTTTAATAACATAACTATACTTACTTATAACATAAATTATATATACAAAATATACAGACACAATTTACAACAATACAATTATTAGTGTAACACTGAACAAATTTAGGGGTCTCCTAGGCATACGCCAGTTTGAGACTTCGCCAGAAAAAGAACAAAAACAATATTGAAATGGAGAGTTCGGCAGGTGCCCTAACCTAACCACAAGAAAATTAAATATATACATAACATAGAGAATAAAATTCAATCAACCTGCAAGGCATTACATAATATATAGGCCTATTATTGCATAATGTCGAATAAAGGTTCAATATCATCTGATGAAAACAGCCAGGACTTTACATTTCTTAACACTACCCTATAAGACATATTTTTTTAAATAGTAATTTTTGGAATGACAATGTTATAAAAACGTGCGGCATATAGGTGAAAAATTGACGGTACAGAGTTAAATTTGGTTTAGGTACAGGTACAGGTACAATACCAGAGTTTATTTTATACATCACTACTCTGAAAAATTGTATGATAATAACGCAGTTATAATACTACTTACTCAAGAAACATTATAGTAATATCACAGCCCAAACTTACTTTGATTTGATGGAATAATGAAATGCATAAACTCGTATGTGCACTAGTAACACCAGTGTCACGCGTATATATAATGACAATACTGTAGATAAGGTGACATCCTTCAATTAAAATTTTAATTTGTATTAAGTCTAATTTAATCTATCTTGTTTATCTTCTATTTATACGTTCGTTTATGTAATTCATTATTAAACAATGTGTGTTATTTAATAGTGATGTGTGCCCTAAGGGATTAAAGTATCTCTTTGTCGCTCTGAAAGTAGATGCCTCTTGAGAGTTTCTCCAGCTATAGTTTTAGTAAATAATTTGCGTTGTACTATCTAACAAACTTTATTAAAGCATGGACATTCATATTTACAAAACCAACTAAGGTTTTGCCAAGAATACACAGAGATGGAAATTCATTGATGCATTGTTGTTTCAGCAATTGTTTTACTAACATATGATTTATAGGGCGGACAACTGCCCATTTAAAAAGCATTGAGTATTATTTTCAGTTTGCCTATAGGCGGGCGACAAACCAAACTAAATGCTTTTTATATGGAACCCACGTCCCAACCCCGCCTTGGCGTTTGGCCTCAGATGGCTGCTTCGCTTCGCTCGCAGTTGGAAAATTTGCTAAAGAATATCGTTAATCTTTGGCTCGTTTGTACATAGGTGACCGAGCACAAATCAGCTGTTTTATTTGGCAGCTGACTTAAACTCATTAAACATTATCTCCATAAGATTAACATGGGAAATTTGATGGATTGTTTGACGGAGCTCCTTCGGGTTAATAGCGGATGAAGTTATGATTGAATCTGACGGAAAGTCTCTTCTTTGAAATTTAATTTTCTACAACTTTTGTTTTTAACATTTTTTGCTTTGTCTTACCGTTTTCTTACTAAATGCTCTCAAAGTGGGAAAATGAAGAAATTGAAAAAATCGGAAAAATCTTTCCCGCCCAAAAGGTGCTTCCAAAATTTTAAAATGTTAAATTCTGGCAATTTTCCCAAAAGTTCTCGTTAATTCAAGTATGAGGTCGAGGGGGGTACGATTACGGGAAGTGCCTAATAATTAATGTCAGTGAATCGGTGAAATCGTCTAGCTTTAAGGACTTTGGGCGGAGCCTCCCTTCTCGGATGAATAGTGGCTATATGGATGATTAGATCTTGAATCTGACGGAAAATCTCTTCTTTGAAATTTAACTTTGTACAACTTTTGTATTTAACATTTTTTGCTATCTTTTACCGTTTTCTTACTAAATGCGCTCAAAGGAGGAAAATGAAGAAATTGAAAAAATCCGAAAAATCTTTCCCGCCCAAAAGGTGCTTCCAAAATAAAAAAAATGTTAAATTCTGGCAATTTTCCCAAAAGTTTCTCGTCGAGAGCTTTAATTCAAGTATGAGGTCGAGGGGTGTACGATTACGGGAAAAGCCTAATAATTAATGTCAGTGAATCAGTGTTACCGTCTAGCTTTATATAAGTAGATTTAAATCTCACAACTCTTATTATTTATTTAATTCTCGTCTTGACAACAACAATTTTTTAACATAAATTGGATGAAGCCCTGTAGGAAATGTGAAGTAAATATTTGTGCTTCATAGACTAGATTCCATTTACTGTGTTCGCTGTAGCGCCGGCACAAATGTAACTAAAGCGTCTGTATCATCTGGCACTATTTACTTGTAATTGTACTTGTTACACAAATTTAAAGAATTGTAATTTTAAAAATACTTACTTAGATGAGTGTGATAATACAAAATACATTGCATGAAGAGAAGTAAATAAATCATTTCAATGACCTATAATATAGACGTTTGAGAAGTAACTCTGTAAGCATTAAATACAAGTGTCAGAGAAGCTACTAAGTTACATATTTTGTCAAATATAAAAACTAAGCATACAAAAATATTACCTTGACTAACATAGATTTTGTTCCATTTTTTTCTTTTTGAGAGAAGATGTTTACAACGTAATTAAGGCTTACATTGATGAAGCAAGATAATTAAATCTAAATATAGACAACTTATTTTCAACTAGTATAATATATTATGTATATGTGTGGTTATTTCGAGGTATTATTTCCTACTAAGTTCCAATAAACAATAATTGGAATATTAATTGAACAAATATTGAGATAATTTATAAGTACAACTTATCAAAGATATTTTCATAATTTGAATCACTTAAATTGCGAAATTACTCTTAACGTTTTGAGAAATAGTATCTAGTCTAATATGTAGTACTATTTGCTTAAAGTAAAAATGGTGAGAAAATGTAATTACTTTCTATAATTTATACTAAATGAAACAAGTGCAATTAAAAAAAAGCCATTAAAGCCAAAATACGAAATTAAAATTATATTTTACTTGTAAGTAAACGTTATATTTTATAAATTGCAACCTGTCTTTAATTATTTCATATCTTTTTGTTGTGAGATATCGAAACAAAACAATAGAACTTTTAAAATAAATCGAATGGACGATTTTCGTTGAATACTGTTAATGCTTTTAGTACACACTCACAGTATTTACACAAACAGATAGAAAGATAAGTTTATAAAGATTTTATTATATGTTACGTATTTTAATCATGATTATTTTTCTCAATCAATTTAATAACTACCACAAATTCACACCAAATAATATTGTAAAATAAGCAAAAGAACAAATAATTTTAAGCTACAACTAAAATGACGAAAAAGAACGGGTAAAAAATGATGTGCCGAAAACAATACCTTCCACGTTGTTTGCTTGGTTCAGACAAATTTAATTTTTGTGATAAAATATGAAGTACGCACTTCACGAAAATTATGAACAACATCTTTAAAAAATTTAAACAATAACAATTAATTATTATTGCAATATATTGTAATGTAAAATAGTTTGCAGTATAAAATCTATTTCGGATTTCTAGACACCTACGATAGTGAAATTCCATTTAAAAATACAGATTTGAATGAATAAAGATGTAATTGGTAACTGGTAGTTGACAAAATATTAAATAAAATTATAATAATACAATTTTAATACAATTTTTGATTAATTAATTAATTTTGAACTGTGTTTATAAATGTAAAAAAAAACTTACAATGAAAGGCCACAAGTCAGGGAAGACATTTTCTCAAAACAAATTTTGTTTGTACTATTTTTTAGTTATTCACCCTATAGCCTTTTTTTAAAACAAAATTATAACCTGTATGTGTATATCAAGAAAGACATATTCTGAACTCAGACAGTATGTTACTTATCAAGTCGGACGGATCTTATTAGCATTTCCTGTGCCATATTACTTCAATATAGGTCTGCTTTCATTTCATCTCATATCATGTAAATTGTTTTCTGTAAGAATTTTATAAAGAAAAGTTTTTTGCACAGGTTGCGCTTCCTGCATACGAGAGTATTTTATTAACTTTGTGTGCATCTTATTACCAGGATTTTCACAATAGCTTCTTAACAACATGATTTTCTGCAATTTAATGTAGAACCTATTTTTCGAATTACTAAACAAATCTTTTTTACTTCTACTGTATTTTTAGCGAATTTCCATAGAAAAAATAAGCTATTGCAGTGGCCTTTATGGTAAGACCCAAGGTCGGGAGTAGCAAATGAGCACCGATCATGATCCCCAGAACACGTTTTGGGATGTCATTAAAAATCATGTATATATGTGTTCGCACTCTAGCGGCCGCATTTTAAGTCAGATTTGGTTCAAATTTGATACACATGTCGGTTGTCTACGTCGCTCGGACGAGTTTTTTAGCCAAAAAATCCAACAAACGGAAGCACGTTTTTCACCGGAAGTAACTATTTTTTTCGATTTTCCTACGAGAATTTTTTTTTAGAGTGTTTTCTACAAATATAAATATAGGATGTTATTCTGCACGTTTTGTTTTTTTTACGCGACCTTATAGCTCGCTTGGTTCCCCCAAAATCGACCAAAACGTAAAATACCATAGAAGTACTCGGTTCAAAGCCATTACACGCAATGCATTGTGTATTGTTTATACTCCCAATACGGGTGTTGGCGTGCGAAGCACCCAATGCTTTGTGTATTGAAGATAGGCCTACTACCAACATGCGGAATGGCTTGCGAACCATTTTGCAGCTATTCAGCACCGTCGTGAATAGACCTATTTCCCAAATTGTTGGTTGAAACCCTAAAACATAGGCCTATAAACTTAATTTTGGAAATTTGCTCAACTCACGTCAGCGGTTCAGCTGCGTGGTCGAATTAGGCATATTTCTTTTTAATACATTAAAAAAAAAAACACATATAATTTGATTGTTAGTAGATAACAGAAAAGCGGTTATATTTTTTTTAAGTAATGCCTGAACTATGTTAATTCAAATATATAGTTTTTTTAATTTAACAATACTAATATCCTGACATTACTTTTAAAATATTAATTTTTAGTTTATAGTTTTTATTTATAGAACATGAATAACATCTAATCAGCTTCTATTCCCTGTGTTGCGACAAAACGTATTCAGATGTACATTATAATATTTACTATGATCTACGCCATGCTGAAATATACATTGAAAATACAAATAAATAATTCTAGTTCCCATAATCCTCATTTATTTAATCGAAGTAGTATTCTTATCAGTGTTTCATTATTGCCAAAAACACGCCTTAATTGACTTGTCATTAGATTTAAAAGATATATTAATATTCAATCTGTTAATTCAATAATCGCAGTAAAACCGTACAAGTGAGATAAGATCGACCAATATTTGGAGCGATCAGGGTAGCTCAGTTGGCAGAGCATCACGATGGAAACGTGAAGGTCCCGGGTTCAACTCCCGGTCTTGGTCTATGTTTTTTCACTTGTAATTTAATTAATTTAAAAGATAGCTAATATAGCTCACAATAAACATTTGCAAATGAACAAAACGACTACAAATAGTGTGATTAATCTCAAAAAAAGACCACCAATAAATGAAATATTGATCCGATACAGAATTAGTTATGCCAAAACCCATAAATGCTTTCAAAATTTCAAACCTTAAGGAAAGCATAGTTGCTAAAAATAAAGATTTTAAGAAGCAATCTGGCATGTGTTCTCAACACTATGCATTTCAACTGACCTTAAATATAAAATTCCTACTTCTCTGAGTGAAATCAGTTATTTATGAAATTTATTATATTAATTTTTAACCCGAATGGGTGATTAAAATATGTTGTTTTTTTAAAATTTCTGAGTATAAACTATAAAAAGTAAATGTTTCTTACCAGAACATAAATAACTGACATATCTGCATTAGAAAAGTCTCAATATGACTTAATAGTCATATGCATTGGTTGCTTGGGCCGTATTTCAAACGTTGCCTTAGGGTTTATCTATCAGCTACTTTAATTATTGTATATAGTTGTAATAAATCTCCACCCTGCAATAAAAATATCCAAGTTTATAAAATGGTTTTATTAATATATAGCGTACTAATAATTCGTGTAGGCAATTAAATTGCTTCTCTGAAATAAATCTATACTATAAAGTAAAATAATAAACCTTATATACAAGTAATAAATAAATAAATACAATATTTTTTTTTTTTTTTTTTTTTTTTTTGTGGATAAGGTCCCCGAATCACTATCTTAATACAAGGTTAATTTAGTGGATAAGGTCCCCGAATCACTATCTTAATACAAGGTTAATTTAATTTACAAGGACAATGTCCACTGACTTAGGACTTTGTATCGGTCAGTCCTAACCCAGTACCCGTGCGGGCAACTACGACATAAATGTTGTGCGTTATTTGTTGTATATTTTTGTGTATTTGTTGTAATGTAAATGTGTTGTAACAGTTTTTTAATGTTTGACGACCTCATGTGAGCGACGTTTACACCAGAAGATGGACTATTGAATAAGTCCGAAACCGCGGTAGTGTTTTTTAATACTAGTGGATCACGTGACGGGAAAAAACAGGTAATATAAATTAACCTTGTAATAAATACAATAGTCAAACTATAACTAACTATTATATTATTACTTAAGTTAGTTATAGTTTGACTATTGTAGCTCGTGCATCACTGAAGATGGCGACTTTGTCATTGAAACGCGTTTGAGTTAATAAACGTATTAGTTGTGAGATTTTTTGTTCACGGTTTATTCTATCAAGTAAATCTTCTCACAAGTCAAGCTCAATATTTATTTACAGTAAACCTGCACTCTACAGTAAAATAATCAATATTATAAAACAGTTTTACTGATATTTTAAGTAACAATAATTCAATTTAAACTAACTGTAACTGTTTAACTACAGCCAACCTGCACTCTACACTAAAAACTGAACTTTATAAACCAGTTTTAATGTTATATAACATAATAACAAGCAATTTCAATTGTTTAGCCGTAATAAAACATATTACTAATCTTGTTGGTTACGACTTCTTACTTTTTTTTATTGTTGATCATGCTTTTTTTAGGAAATTGTAAGGAGATATAATTTAAACAAATATACAGTCGCACAACTTTAAACCTCCCGACCTTAAGGCATAACCGAACTTTACATGATTCGGAACAAATTCGATTGGGAATTTCCTACTTGAATGAGGATCATGTCAATTTCATAAAATATGAAACAGGTACAGATCCTTCTTTGATGTGTGTATATGACATTGTCTACAGCTTTAATAAAAACCGAGTTCATTGCTTATGAACAAATAATAATATTATTTAATATTTATTGACAACGAGAATTATTTGGATAAATTTTTTCGAGTTCTAAAACGTAATATAGAAAAAAGTTGTGTTAAATAAATATATTTGTATTTCGATTTATTATAAACTTTAGATTTTTTAAATGAAATATGCTGTATTGTAAGCTATAGGCCTATTAAACATTTTTAAGAATAATCAAATTTATTGTGTACATAGATTTTGTAAAAAAACACGATGGTTTCCTTGTTGGTGTCCAAATTAAATAATAATACATACATTTTGTTTACATTCAATTAATGTTCTAATTAATGTATTTACCCTTTCACTGTCGATTAACAAAGTGGTCATGAATACTAAAAGAAATATGTTATTCCACCTGGAAGATGACATTTACACTGATTTGATCTTTTAATAATATTATATTAGTTTTATATTTATTTTATTTCAGTTTTGTTTTGTGTGCTGGTTATCAACCTCCACAATATTGTCTTAAAAAATAAACTGCTCTCTTGCCATTTAGACCCCCGCACATCCCTACTCACACTCTTTCTTATTTTGGATTCCGTCTGTGACGAACCAGTTTTTATCCGCCGTTCTCGCCATAATTGTTTGTAGTTAAAACCGTCTACGAATGTAAAAGGCGTTGGAAATGCTACTAATATTTGTTTTGACTAATTTAGTCGCCTACCAGAACTACGTTCTGTCGATAATAGCCCGCGTAGCCTTCATCCATCTTGGACAAAGATTATAAACCTGGTCTTTATAATAAATTGTAAACAGCTAATTCATAATTCGTTTATCTATGTGTTGTGATAAGTGTATGTGTGACTGCATTTGTGGACACTTCTTCTAAGCATCAACCAATAACTGCAACCCGCGTGCACGCTTGGTCTGGACCTTCATTCCGCTCGCGTTCCAGTGATCACAAAGTACGCCAGACTAACATTTTAGTTTAACATAAATAAACAATTCTCTCGATTCCATAATAATTTGCATGTAATTATATTACACATTTTACATATCCTAAACTATTTACTACATTCTAGTTTTTCATCGCATTATATCTTGATTATATTACTTAATAGTGCACTGGATTTGGAAGCTCCTTTTCTATAGTGGTTATATATCTTGCTAACGTATGATGTTTATTGTAATAACTCCTGTGCTTCGTAGTTAAACAAACCTCTTTACCCTGCAGTGTATAACACGAATGTAATCAGCCAGTTAGTTCTACTGTTATTCTAAACAATGTAAAATCTGCAGAAACTTGTTTAATAAACCGGAATAGAGCTAACTATACTTATTGTAATAACCCAATTTCTGTATGGCTTTACGTTTTGACTATTGCTGTATTTGGTTGAAATTTAAACAGAATAGTAACTACCTTCGGAGTTAATATTTCAGTTACTTTTTAGATGACTTTGAATAATTGAAAATAAGTCCGCATAGATGTAGTGCGTGATAGTATATTCAGCTGCTGAAGAGTTACAGTCATGCGACTTAGAATCCTACATGTTATTTAAAATTTGATACTTGAATAAGCATTTAGTAATAAAACAATATCACATGAAATAATGTGAAATAAAATGGTCGAAGGAAAATACATGTTTAAAATGTGTTTATAAGTGTCTATCTCATTATAAAAACAAACAGAATGCATCATACACGCCCCCTCTAATCGTCTTCACAACGAGAAAATGTCAGCATAAAATAATTTCATACATAGAGCAATCAATATACCGATGAACAAATCAGATTTCGATCAAACAAATGTACATAGTAAAACAGATAACAGTCTCAAATGGTTACAAACACACAATAATAGACCGACTTATAGGAAAAAATAGAATCAAACAAAACCAAATAATAAAAGATAAACCAAAATGTATAATTAGTTACACCCACGGGTTACTTGACAACATTGCAGACAGAATATTCTGAAAACTATCTTATAAACTGGCTTTTAAAACAAAAAACAACTTGGATAAGGCAATCAAACAAAAACTTATAGAGGATTGCCCTCACTACGCAAGTGGAATATACAACATCATTTTTTGACAATAGCGAAAAACATTATCTAGGTCAAACAGGAAGATCATTCAAAACACGATGCAAAGAGCACATTCCCAATAGTAATCTTAACCTAAACCAACAAAAAATTGTAGACCCAAGCTCTTTGTTGAACGAGAAGATCAATTTCCAATCCAACGCTTTGTTTGACAGTATTATCAGAGACGAACCCTTTCAATCTTCACAAGTATAACACATCAGTAATGGTACAAGGATGGACTAGATTGTAAGTGCGCGATTTCCTTATTTAAATGAAATTCCTTCAACATATTTATGCCCCATTGCCTGTGTTGGTGTTTGTATATTAATGTTTGAAATTGTCACCGCATAGCCAGTGATTTCAATAGGGCTGCGACCACTACGAGGAAAAAAGGTGTTCATGTATATACTGTACTTTATTTAATATAGTACTTTGTAAATCAAGTTAAGACAGTATTGTTACTAAATAATGCAAAATTTTAGCTTATTAAATATAAATAAGTCTACAATATACAATAATTAAGTCTACACAAAATACAGAGGGTAAATGTTCACACTTTAAATAAATGGTTACCATTAAAACAACAGTTTTTATTATTTACAAATGTATATACTCATTTTAGTTGGGAATTTAAATATTTACCCACTGTTTTTTAAACTATACGAGGTTCTAAGAAGTCACGGGGGGAGGCTACAACCAATCCCAAAGCAAGACGATGTAAATTTCCCATGATTCAAGCGGCTGGTATTTTTCAACCAGAAACGACGCCTAAGAGAGTTGAATACGATCAGCAAGAACGTTAAAAAGCCAACGCGTTAACATTTTTAGAACGTTAAATAACCAAAAAGTTAGAAATACAAATAATTGTTTCATATTTTGAAATAACCTGTTTTGGTTATTTACTATCAATTACCACATATTGTCAGTAAATAGGCCTACTATTAAATCATATTGTCTTATTCTCACTGGTAGATGTCATTTGTTTAAATTAAATAAATCAATGAATTAGGCCTAGAACTACTTGCGTTACTTCAACGCGAAAATGTTTTACTAAAACACTTAAATTCTAAGCAAGTTAAACACTTAAACTGTGATTGACTCAGCGTCACAATTTTTGAAATCGCTGAAAGACAATATGTTTACTTACTTGACATTGGAGCAATTGATTGTACTTGCTGAGTGGAATAAATCTATTTATTTCGATTATTTATCACCAACTTTAAAACTGTATAGCTTAAATGATATAAAACTTAATTATATTTTCTTTCCATTTAAAGGACAATTCATAATAATTGTATACAATTTTATGTGCTGGCCATGATAAATCAAATACTTCTTGAGTGTTTGCTCTTCTTCTGTTGTTGGACAAAATACCTTATTTCTTTACAATCAGCTGATTGAAGAACTGTAAAATAAAATCATTGAAAATGTTTGGAAATGTAGATTTTTTTATTTTAGAAATTAAGATGACTTGTAGTAAGATCCCGTGAAAAATCACGTCACGGTAGATTAATTTTATAAGCCTTATACATCAGACAAACTATAACTTTCTTTGTTATAGTGAGTTTTTAAAGGCATCCTGTAGGCCTATTTGTAAAATTTTGTATTTATGTAGGCCTTAATTATATATCAAGAACTTTGTTTGTTGTAGAGAGTTTTTAAAGATATCCTGTAGGCCTATTTGTAAAATGTTGTATTTATATAGGCCTTAATTATACATATCAAGATAAAGATACAAATGTTATCTTTTAATTGGTTTTTATTTCATATTGATTATCAAACGATTAAGATGTTATTTAATATCATAATAAAGAAATTAATACTCGAATATTTATATGTTATACGAAGGTGTACGTATGTTTCCGAAGTTAAACGAATGGGTGTCTTATTTAAATATGTGTATAAAAGAATAAATTCATTGTTGATAAAAGTTTGTATTTATATTCACTTTATAACCTCAAAGCAAATCTTATAACGTGTTATAGCCTACCTTAATTTTATTTATAACTCATATTTAAAAAAAAAATCAATTCCAGAAGAATTACATTACTGATGAATTGTAATTGTTAACATAACCCCAAAGTACAATCTACGCTCGGTTTTGTGCTGATGACGGGTGAAATCAGCTGTTATATTATATGAGCGCTTGCTCTTTTTTTGTTGTTAGACAAAATTCCTTGTTTCTTTACAATGAGCTCATTGAATAACTGTAAAATAAAATCATTGCAAAGATTTGGAAATGTTGATTTTTTTTATTTAAAAAATTAAGATGACGTAAAAGTAAATAAAACCTGTTAATATAGAAAAGTTTTGCTTTTATTTGGTACAAACTGAATGTAAATCGGTCCAGTGAAAGTCTCAGTCGAACTGTCCTAAGGATTGAAAAAGTTTACTTTTTCACCCATGTTAAATCTCTATAAGAAAAGTTTATGTTTCATGTTTGACCCATTTAACGTAACTATTTTCAAAATACAAATAAAACCTGCTAATATTGGACCGAAAACCTTTGTTTTGGCAAAACTCGCATGTAAATCGGCCCAGTAGAAGTCGCAGACCAACTGTCCAAATGTTTTTCCTTACGGCTTTAAATATATAGATACTGTAGTTTATTTAATATAGTAGTTTGTAAAACAGGTGAAGAAAATTTTGTTACTAAGTAGTGCGAAATGTTAGTTTATACAATAGTTAACAGTTAGTTAAAAGTTAGTAAAAGATAGTTAAAAGTATTCGATGGTGTGCACACGCGGTTGTGTTATTTCTGATATTGTGTTATTGTGCGAGTGTATATGTGTTATGTTGTACTATAATTTATTTATTTCAATGCATTAACGACCTCAATAGAGCGTTATTCTGAATATTGAACTTGTTCCGAAACGCGTCAACCAACTATATATGTAAAGTAAGTAAACTACTTATATTACAAAAAAGTCACACAGACGGATATATTATCCTTTTATAAGTCTGCACAAAATGTTCACACTTTAAATAAATGGTTACCATTAAAACATCACTTTTCACAAGTTGTGTATGTTGAACGTTTGTTTTATGTATAATCCGATTCTTCAGCAAACAATGCATTGTAACAAACCACAAATAAACTCTGTCGTTTTCCATCTCAACTAATATACCGTATTTGCTGGTCCACGAGCACGTGTTTGCAATGTGACTGCCTTACTCTTCTGTCAATATTATTCATAATTTTTCAAGTTTTAAGTTTTATATCCAACAACAATCGGCTGGCAAAATCACAAGATATCTTCCTCGACCACTATTGTATTATGTCCTTTGTTTATCCACATTCATATAGGTTATTATCGATTGTTAAAAAATTGTAGGTTTTTGTAACACAATATGTTGTGAAACTGATTTTAACTTCTATTTTTAGGAACACTATTTAAAGTAATTACTATTTAATTGAGAAATGTAACAACTAATACAAAAAGTAGAGCTCGAATTATTTACTTACAGAAGTCTGAAAGTATTCATTAAACAACGAATTCAAGAAATGAAAGGTTAATTGGAGTAAATTATGAGATTTAGTTTAAGTAAGCAGTTCAGATTAACTTTTGAAGCATAAGTAGAGCAAGTCAAAAGCCCTAGAGCTGTGACATATTTTTATACTTTATTAAATGAAGCAATAAAAACACTTATAAAAATCTGACTTCGTTTTTGATTGATATTGAAAATATATTTTAAATTTCTTTTCATAAGACTTATTTAATACAATGGCCTTATGATATAAATGACGCAAATGCATCAAACATAACGTATAAGCATTTTAATTTTATCAGAAAACTGCTGTCATTTCATCTTTTATCATGTAAAACGACTTCTGCATGAGTTTCAGGAAAATGAATTTGGTGGTTTCAGCATAATATGTAATTCACAATACTGTGATTTAACAAATTTTAGGCATTCCTTACCATAGGCTATTCCTGTGTTATTTAAAAATATAATTTTCACTTCAATTGTTGATTTAAAAATTATTTAAAACATTTCAATTAGTATTTGTATTATTCCTCATATATTTTTAACAAACACATTTCTTTGAAATTTATTTTACATATATAGAGTATTTATGTTATATATATTTCAAATTTAAGTGTTTGAAATATAGAAACACCAATAAAAATACGGCCTAAAATACGGCTTAAAAAATATTACATCCAGATAACTGATATGTGAATTGTATTACATAAAAACGCCTTGTGTAACGAGATTTAAAACAACGATTTAAAGCGTACCCTTATGCAAAATAAGCTATTAACAATGGATAATAAATTATAAATAATTCGACCACGCAGCTGGACCGCTGACGTGAGTTCAGCAAATTTCCAAAATTAAGTTTATATGCCTATGTTTTAGGGTTCAACCAACAATTTGGGAAATAGATCTACGCACGAAGGCGTTGAACAGCTGTCAGTGTGTGCGCAATATATTAGTAGAATTTGTTTGCGCCTAGTGGCCTCGCGAGTTTGCACCACTTGGGTTCGAACCGGGTACTTGTATGGTATTTTACGTTTTGATCGATTTTGGGGGAACCAAGAGAGCTATAATGTCGCGTAAAAAAACAAAATATGCAGAATAACATCTTACATTTATATTTTTAGAAAAAACTTTAAAAAATTGTTATTATCGTAGTAAAAATCTCAAAAAATAGTTACTTCCGGTCAAAAAACGTACTTCCGGTTGTTGGATTTTTTTGGCTAACGAACTCGTCCGAGCGACATGGACAACCAACACATGTACCTAATTTGAACCAAATCGGACTTAAAATGCGGCCGCTAGAGTGCGAACACATATATACATATATATATAGCTATATATAGTATACATATATATATATGAATTTTAATGACACCCCAAAACGTGTTCTGGAGACCATGATCGGTGCTCATTTGCTACTCCCGATCTTGGGTCTCACCATAAGGGGCACTGTAATAGCTCATTTTTCCTATGGAAATTCGCGAACAAGCTAGATAAACAAAGAACCCAGCTCAATGGTGGTAGTGAAACGATATCATGTGATGAAAATTAAAGTAAAAGATAAAAAGTAAAAGAAAAGCACGGTGCCAGGGATCTTGCAATGTTGTTGCCAAACAAATTTCTAACTATGATAAATGGGCAGAAGGGAAGGGCAGGCACTTTGGTAAATAAGTGTTAATGGTCCAACAACTCTATTCATAGGGATGGGAAAAGGCAAAGCTTATTTGTGGTTTGTTTCCATGAATTGTCTGCCGAGTAGAGCAAACGTTGAACTTGTAAAACTGATAACGTCAATTGTTATAAACAAGCTTACATTTTATAGATATATGTTTTTATAGTGTCATCGTTTGTCCCTCCCCCATTAATGAGTAAACAAAATTGTACTTATTGAGTCTAAATATAATATGTACTATTTAGTAAACATAATATCTAAATTTGTTTCACAAACTACTAAATGTCGTGTAAAATATTTTTTTTTAGATTTGGTTGGTAATCTATAAGAATACAAAAACAGTTTTAAACCTCGGGTCAACTTTCTAACTACGAAAGTATTTGCAGGTATATTGATTATAGTTCACATTTTGTAACGCGAGACACAATGCATTGTTTGGTGAGCTGCTACCCCCAAACCAAATATTATAAAACACAAAATTGTTTATTAAATTTGTACTACATAGGTTAAAGGCAATTACTCATAAGTAGTGAACAAGTTAAACTGGGTGTTCATTTAGTCACTTATTTGTACTTAAATAAGTGGTGTGCTTTAACTGTGCAATGGGAGAGACATATAAAATTAAAATGTCGTCTGCCTGAATATACGTTGTTTGTTTGCAAATATTTCGTTTCTTAATTTTGTTTTCTGGAATATACACATTCTTCTCAGCTTTTGGCAAAAGTTTTGTTGTTTTAAATTTACTTCTTTAGGGTACATTGGAAATGTAGTTTTACTCGCAATGTAAATAATAAAAGGTACAAATCCTATAAAGTTTGTTTATTTTATCGAAAGAGTTTTGATAATTTCACTTAGAGTTTTTACTAAGCAGACGAAGTTCTGCTGATGTTCTTTTTTATTTCATAAATTAAATTCTCAACAAAATAAATTATTCTTTATTCACTTTAAGTTTGTAATACAAATGAAATATATTTCCTTTTGCAATAAACGATACCAATTAAATTTTAAGAGTTGTTCTCATGTTAATATAAAAGCACTACCTGACCCGTACGGCGTTGCCCGTGGTGTTTGGTATTTTCAGTATTTTTAACGTAATTGTATTCTTTTTAAGTGTTCAGTTAGTGAGTGGTATTTGGCTTATATATATATAGATCTTAAATAATAAAAGCACTATTGTCATAATAATAAAAGATCTGAAATTATGATTTTAGTAACTTTAATCCCCCCCAAACCCCTCCTAAAATTTCAAAATTTTTCATACCCTTTCTTAGTGAGCAACTATGGCCCTAGAGGAAGCGACATACCTAATTTCATTCCAATCCGTTCGGTAGTTTTGAGGAAATCGTGATTTAATAACTTTGATCAACCCAAACCCCCCTAAAATTTCGAATTTTTTTAAACCCTTTCTTAGCGAGCGTTTTATTGCCCTAGAGGAAGCTACATACCAAATTTCATTCCAATCTGTTCGGTAATTTTGGAGAAATCGTGATTTAGTAATTTTTACCCCCCAAACCCCCCTAAAATTTCCAATTTTTTAAAACCCTTTTTATTGAACACTTATGGCCCTAGAGGAAGCTACATGCCAAATTTCATTCCAATCCGTTCGGTAGTTTTGAAGAAATCGTGTTTAATAACTTTGAACCCCCAAACCCCCCTAAAATTTCGAATTTTTTCAAACCCTTTCTTAGTGAGCACCTATGGCCCTAGAGGAAGCTACATACCAAATTTCATTTCAATCCGTTAGGTAGTTTTTGATTAATCGTGATGAGTGAGTGAGTGGTATTTCGCTTTTATATATATAGATTCACGGTGTACAGAGAGCAAAAAAGGAAATGCAGTCCACTTTATAATAATCATATTATTTCGCTTTCTAGGAGTTGTGTAGTAATACAATTATTTTAAAAAGTTTATAAAGAAATATATTATATTAAACAAAATCCAAATATTTTAAAATAGCATCTACAAATTTCTGAAAATTATATAAATTAGTGGCTGTGTTACATAATTAGAATCTGTAGCAGCTGATCATACAATCATTTATACTCTATTTCTTTCATTCGTTCAATTCGTCTAGACAATTAAAGTTACTGAAATATAAATTCCCATGACTCACACTGTTCTGTTTATATTTCGACCCAACACAGCAATAGCCATTGTAAAGGCCAAAGGGGAGTTGGTTTACTACAATAAGTATAGTTAGCTCTATTCAGGTTAAATAAACAAGTCTCTGAAGATTTTACATTGTTCAGAATAACAATAGAACCGACTGGCTGATTTCATTCTTGTTATATACAACATGGTAAAGAGGTTTGTTTAACTTCAAAGTACACTATTAGTAATTATAGTAAACATGACACTTCAGTTCGAAAACAAAGAGAATCATTTCAACTATGCGAAGTTATAACAACATCGTAGTTTATTACAAACTATCTTAATAAATAAATTTAAAACAATAAAATATAAAACGTTTAAAATATTTAAGCATGGCCAATGAGCAGGTTCCAGGTTGAATGTCCTGATAATCCAATCCCCCTTATTTTTTAATATTCTAAATTGCAGAGTTATTAAACTGGAACGGTTATAAATATAAACAGAAGCTTTTGAAAAATAAACATTCAAAGATATTATTATTTTCTACCTCTCTAACCCACCACTCATTAAATCAATTTTCTTCGTCATTCGCATGCACAAAATGATCTACATGATGTAGGATACAGTCAAATCAGAACTCTGATAAAGTAATATGGCGTATGAAATGCTAATAGACTGATGCTTGATGTTTAACATATTGCTGGAGTTGAGAAAATTTCCCTCTCATCCAGATGTTGATGTACTACTACATTTAGTGGTGGTGTTCTACATACTTAAAACACATTTACATATTTGTGACTAATTACTTCCACGAGATTTCTTAGAACCGTAATAAAATGATTTCCCTTTTGCGCATTTTGTTGTGTTTAGTAAGGTTTTTAATCTTAATTTCAGATTTTGGACATACATATATTTATATGTAATACTTTTTATCGAGCAACAATGCGATGCCAATTATAATTATTACAAAACAAACAATTATCTCTGTAATCATTTATAACAATGACTATATTAATTCCGTTGCGAATACCATAATTCATTTTATTATAGTCTTATCCATTAGTATTATTATGTTGGAAATAAATGTTTATTTTATATGTTAGTAGAATACTATATTAAAAACTTATTCACACTGTACATTTTCCCATAGAAAGATAAAAGATAAAATGTAATCGCAATTTCATAATTTATCTTTAAGGTCCTTAAAAAATTGGTACTTCAACAAATCTGTACATCATTGTTTCTCTTCGTAATTTATTTGTATTAATCTATCACCGACTTATAAATTGAGTACGTTTTTTAAATTAATGTCAGACTCTATACCTCATTCAACTTTACTGATACTTTGATATCTAAAAATTTGATTTGTGTATGTATTTCAAATGTTTAATGTTTTGTTTAATTGTCTTTATTTGTTAGTTTTAATGTAGTTAATGTTTTTAAATATCTATTTGGTTTGTATCACTTACTTTTAAGTGAACTAAAGTTACTCCTTGTCGTAAAAAGAATCATTTGCCTTGTTTACATGGTTAGGTTTGCTATACATTTTTGTTTTAAATTAATTATTTTAACTATCTTATATATATACATTTTTTATTTTTTTTTATCAATCTTCTAAAAGTTACAACGTTAAGCTACCTTAAGCCAGTATTATTATTTATGTACTATACACTTTTTAGAATGTATGTAATTTAATGCGCGGTACTAAAATCTTTTACTTAAGTGATTTGTATATTTTTTTAAAGCTACGCTGTTTTTTTATATTTTTGTATTTAAACAATTGTTTAATTGTTAATTATGTTTGGCGGTACTCAATTAAAGTAAAAGTAGAGGGTAGAATTCATGAATTAGTATGTAGAGACTATAAACTATACATACATCTATTTTTAATTTGACAAGGCTAGATTTTTTTAAATAGTATTTCTGTACAGCCACAAATTCGTACAAATAGAGTAGTACCTACATTTTTTATAGACGTACCAGCTTCAGTGGTTCATGAGTTATAATTAAAAAAATAAAACCTAATTTCTCAAGTTATAATTTCTTTATTTATTGAATGTATATAACTCAATGTTGAAACATGGTTTGGAACAGTAGTAGCTTTTTATTTAACACAATATTAAATTTATAATTTGAATCTACTGATCTTAAATCCTAAAAAAAAACAAGTTAATTCATCAATGTTAAAACTAGATATTTTAAGATATATTTTTGTACCTAAATATTTAAATATATTTAAGTGGTATCGACTACAAAATTTCTATGACAGATTTCTCCCAGAATTAATATTATATTAAATCAACGGAAATTATTCTCGAGTCTGAATTCAAGGTTGGATTAAAATCGGTGCAGCTGTTCAGAAATACTTACGGTCATCCCAGGTATGTTAAAACGTACACATATTTTCAATTTAAAAGCATGTTGAAACTTCGTGCTAATATATTAAATAATAATAACTAAGTTTTACCTGAATTATAAAAGGACTAGTGTCCTAATATAACCAATATAACATTGTAAGCGAATTGGTTTATAACTCTTAAAAATGTACGGTTAAAAAAGCGTAGAGAGCACATGAATCATATACTATCAAAAACCTTCTTTGTGCGTTTTATGTTAAGTACTTATGATTTTCCATAATTTTATTGCACGTTTGAATACTATCAAACTACAAATTGTAAAGACAGTAAATATCATTCTATTTACATCTGTTAAAACATCTTTAAAAATTTACCATGCAAAGGCAAAAGCTTCTTTTATAATTGCTCCTCTATAAAGTTAAGAGGTAACGGGGCTAGGGAAGTCTCAAAGAATAAAAAAGTCTCCAAATATTTTGTTAATTATAAAAGAACTTTATAAATGCAAATTCTGAGCACTTTTTACGTTTTTTAAGTTTATTGTGTTTGGGTAAAGTTTTAAGTTCTAACTCCCTGTTTCTAAAAAAATATTAAATTTACCAAAATATTAGCGTGCTTTATACAAATAAGGAATCATCAAAAATGGTCCTTAGGTAACAAAGTTATGTTTATTTTATTTGTTGGGTTACATTATTAATGTTCAACTGTCATTAATTTTGGTCCAAAATATTATCTACATATCCAATTAAATCTGCCTCTTATAACTTAAAAATTAAGTTTTACTCAAATTTTATGAAATATTTTTTATACCATTGAATTTGTAGAAGGCAGTTAAAACGAGAATAGCAAAGTAGGCCTAAGCATTCACGGAACCGTCTTTAAAAACAAAAATTGTTTAAACTTTATTTGATTTACATTTTTACACAAATATTACTTTTAATTACCGAAATATAGATACTATTGGACGGACAGAATGCATGAAATAAGCGTAAGAAGGTAGTCGTTTTAAATTTTCATTCCGCTAATGGTAACACTGGACAGGTTTGGGAATTAATTTAAATGCATTAGTTGCCTGTACCAAAGCAATCAAAAAAGTAGTGGTGCAGTTTGTATTACAAGTGGTTCGGTTTAGTTGATTAGATTTCGCATTGCGGTCGAAAACGCATTATTGTGTAACCGACATTCCGGTTTTATTGAAGACTATATTCTACTAAAAGCGTTCTTTCTAAAAGATTTTCAAATGTTATTCAACATGCGTAACCTGGATTGGTGTAGGTAAAGCTAGCTTAGTACTGGCTAAATGTTATTAATGTAACTATTGTTTATTTAGTACGTAAACAGAGATGTACAAATAGTTTTTCTAACGTTCAAATCTATTTTTAATCCATTAAATAATAACAACAGTTTTACAAGTTTTGTCTAAAAAAGTATTGAAAAATTATATAAACTGTAAAAGTATTATATAATTATTAAATCGTAAAATATATTTACATTGCACAAAACACGTCATTGATTTAAAATTCCTGAATAAACATAAGATGTAGTTTAAATGTTCCTGAGCGTTTGGAATTTCAAACCAATTAAAAATAATTCAAATTTATATTGCATTTACATTAATTATCCAATAACTCAAACTGAAGAACCAGTAATATTACGAAGTCAATTGCCATGATTATTCAAAGTATTCGACTTATGTGGATTTGAAGCAGTAAAACTAGGTCTTATGAAATAACTAGCTACTTTTTACATGCAGTTTGGTTATTGGTGAAGCTGAACCATGAGGCAATGAGTTATATAGTCGTTGGGTTCAGACAGAAAAGACCTACATAGATAAAATCGCTACTAAAAATGTATTTAAAAAAAATTTGGAAAACGGTTGACCCTAAAGGCCATCCATGTACTTCCCGCTAAGTTTAATTACAACAAACACTATTTTTGGAAATTTTGAACTGCCATAACTTTTGAATGAATCAACCGATTTTTATGCGATTTGCGGCAATCGATGCAGTT
>JAGFPH010000269.1:522647-532939 GCA_018207615.1 Philaenus spumarius | reverse complement strand
AATTTGATCAAAATCGTTAGAGCCGTTTTTGAGAAATTTGCATTTTTATTGTTTTTTAAGGGTTTATAGGGGTAAATTACCCTTAAAAATTAAAAATTCCAAAAAATGGAAAAAACGCCTGGAGATATTAGGGTTTAGCAGCTACATACCAAATTTCATGAAAATCGGACCAATAGTGTCCTTTCTGGTCGTGTATACATACACACACACAGACTGACAGACAGACACCACTCTAAAAACCACTTTTTTGGATTCAGGGGGCACCAAAACGGATATTTCCACCAAAAACTCAAATTCGAAAATTCTGACGAAAACAATACGTTCTCCATATACTATGGTATAGGGGGAGAAAGTAAAAACAGAACGTTTCATATGGCCGAAATAAATATGCCTCAACGGAAATATATTTTTAAAAGAGGAATGTTTATACGTTTATGTTTAGTAAATTTTCATAGGAAAGATGAGCTATTGCAGTGACCCTTATTATGTTACCTAAGGTCGGGTGTAAGTAAATGAGCACCAATCATGGTCCCCAGATTACGTTTTGGGGTGTCATTATAAATTATATATTTGTTTGTACTCTAACGGCCGCATGGTTTGGTCTAAATTTGGTTCAAACGTTGGTTGTCTATGTCGCTTGGGAGAGTTCGTTAGCCAAAAAATCAGACAACCGCCATCACGTTTTTTTTTTTTGACTGGAAGTAACATATTTATACAGGGTGTTCCGAAATTATATTTCCAGACTTCCACAAATTGTTCCTTTGGTCAAAAAAAGAACAAAACTTCCAATAAACATAGGTGTTAAAACGCTTAGTTTCCTCGATATACGCCATTTTGTTTTTTGTACAAAATAATTCATATCTAGAGAACGGTTTGACTGATTGAGTTCAAACTTGGCATGAAGTTTAACCTGACAATGAACTATCTCAAGAAAAATAAACGATTAAATCCAATCATGCGTTTCAAAATGGCGGCTGTTTGAAAATTTCAAACCTAAATTACTCAAAAACCGTACATTTTAACGAAAAATGTCAAGATACCTTTTTTGTAGTCCTTTTGATTCCCTATCGGATGGTGTAACTTTCAATACAATCGGATGAAGTATAAGAGTTAAGTTATGTATACTAATTGGTTTGTTCAACCCGGCATCCTATACCAACACAGTAAATACTACAATATTGTATGGACATTTGTTGCCATTACCTTTTAACTTAGCTATTATCCTTCATCCGATTGTTTTGACAGTTATACCATCCGATAGGGTGGTATACCCGAGGCCGCAAGGTGTGAATGGAACGAAGGAGCTCGTCAGTCGAACTTGGAGGCTTTGGTGCAAAATAATTCTATTAATAAATTTATTACACATAGACAGATTTTCATCGCCTTTGTGAGTAGATCAATTTCCCAAATAGTTGGTTGAAACCCTGAAAGATAAGTTTGGAAATTCGCTCAACTCATGTCATCGGCTTGGTCGAATTGTTAGTGATTCAACTCGAAAGCAAATAAACACTGCTCATAAGTTTTAGATGCAAATATTACCCTTATAACGTGCATTATGTAGTGTTTCTATTAGCAATTTGTCAATTAAGTGTTATAACAAAATGTAGAAGACATTTTGTGGGTTGAAGGCCTTTCTGTTTGTTAAACTGCTAAACCGCATTCTCTATCCATTTGTGTAGGTTAATAGTTTTGTTGCACTGCTGGCTGTAATTATATTTTAGTTAAGTTTATGTTTTCATTTTCGTTTGTTTCGTCTCTGTGTTTGTTTTTTTAACTTCCCGCTAAGAAAATTGAAAATTTTCTAAAATCGGGAAGTTATTGGTTTCACCCCGTTTTTCGAAAATCGAGTATTCATCAGATCTCGACGTTTTGAGGTCCTAGGAATCTTCCCTGACCACTCCCGAGAGGGTGTCACCCTGTCTGTATGTATGTGTGTGTGTATGTAAGTATGTGACCCGCTTATAACTTTTGAACGGCTTAACCGATTGGATCCTACCAAACGGCGTTCTAAAGAGTTCTATCAAACTTAGATTTCCTGAAAATTTCAACTAATTCGGACCGGTAGGTTTTGAGAAATTTCGAAAAAACTAAGAAATAATTTTTTTTCAAATCAATTTTTTTTGGAATAACTTTTAAACGGCTTTACCGATCAATTCCAAAATCTAATCAGCTTTTAACCTTGAAAAGCGACGTCGATCGCTACCAGTCCGGTCAAAATCGGTTAATTAGTTCGTGAGATATCGTGAACGAAAGAAAATAAAAATAAGTGTTTTTTCTTAATTTCTCCGAAATTTTTCATCAGAAAAAGTTTTGTTGTCGATTCTTTCAATGGACACGAAAAATTGCATCGATTGCCGCAAATCGCATAAAAATCGGTTGATTCATTCGCGAGATATCGTGAACGAAAGAAAATAAAAAAAAGTGTTTTTCCTCAATTTCTCCGAAAATTTTCATCAGAAAAATTTTTGTTTTTGATTATTTCAATGGACTTAAAAAACTTCATCGATTGCCACAAATCGCATAAAAATCGGTTCATTAATTCAAAAGTTATGGCAGTTCAAAATTTCCAAAAATAGTGTTTGTTGTAATTAAACTTAGCGGGAAGTTACTTATGTTACTTATGGATGGCCTTTAGGGTCAACCGTTTTCCATTTTTTTTTTTTTGTGGATTTGTTTAAGGAGAAAACCTTAACAATGTACAACTTAAATGTAGTTTGTCTTTTATAGATAGGCTCAGTAATTGCAAATTAACTATAATACGAATTCCTTGGAATAGTAATACAAATACCACTTATGTTTTACCATATTCTTTTTACGCACCATAAGTTTAATTTCTTATTACCAATAGTTTCTAAAACGAGTTTGTCATTCAAAAGGTTTTATAACTTAGACATTTTATTTAGTTCGTACTAAATGAAATGGAAAAGAGAAAAGATTTAAAAATTTAAACATGTTTATAACGGACGTCATCAGTTTTGCATGTTCAACGTTTGCTTTGTGAATAATCCGATAACTGTGCAAACAATGCGTTGCAACCAACCACAAATAATATCTGGCTTTCCATAGAGTTGTTGGACCATTAACACGTATTTACCACAGTGTCAGCCCTTTCCTTCTGAACATTTATCATCCTTAAAATTTGTTTTACCAACAACGGGCTGGCAAGATCTCTGGCAACACAGTTGTTTTTGCAGGTTTTATCTTTTACGTTAATTTACATCACATATATGGTTTCGTTAGTCTTATTGTGTTTGGCTTCTTTGTTTATTCTACATGTTTATATTGTACTAGCTGACCCGTACGGCGTTTCCCGTGGTTGTTGGTATTTTTAGTCTTTTTGACGTAATTGTAATTCTTTTTAAGTGTTCGTTGAATATCTGTGCGTATCCTACTGTGGTCATGAAAAAAAGTCTACGCTATTTAGGAAAGCACTGAAAATTGTATTCCTGTAAACTAATATCTAACATGAAAATGCTTTAAATATATCATTTTAATTTATAGTTTTTACTAAGTTTGACTTTCACTTAATTTCATTGACAATGTTGCGAGGACCTACGGTCTTAGAGGAAGCTACGTACCAAATTTCATTCCAATTCGTTCTTATAGGGATTTTTAGTAACTTTGACCCCCCTCCCCAAACCACCCTAAAATTTCAAATTTCTTTTAACCATTTCTTAGCGAGGGTTTAAATTAGCTGGGGATCGTAGAAAAGATATTTGAATCACTTTGTAACATCTGCGTTAATTTAGGATGTAACAAACTGGTTCAAATAGAGTTTGTAATTTTAAATGTATAGGCCTAATTAGTAGACTATAAGATATATATTGTTTAGTATTTAAATATACAATATACAGTATATTATATCAAAATAAAGCTACGAATGTGATATTTTAATGGCATTTAGTTGAATTCAGATGGTTTGTTTAGTTTTCAATAAAATATTGTTAAAGTCGTGTATGTTTATGGTTATGCATGATGTCAAATAATTTGTTTGTTATTATTATTATTGATAGCGATAATATGTTTTGAAAAGTATTAAAAACTTCATAGTTATGATATATTTTATATAAACAATATTTTAAGCAGCATATCTCTAAGTAGGCCTATATAGATATTTAATAACCAATGTTTGAGTTGAATTATAATTCTGTAAGCATTTTTATTTGTGTTTGTTTATAGTTTTTCAATATAACCTTAAAAAGCTGTTGGTTTTGAAGAGTATTAAAGTGATTATAAATTTGCTAAGTAATGTTGCTATGGTAATTCATGTAAACAAACATAAGCTTTTTATACGAACAGCTGTTTTTGTGAGCTATGGTTTTGAGTTCATACAATAAAATGCTGTTCAGTTTCTTTCAAATTTGAAACTTTTTCGGGAAACTTTTCAAACTTTTCTTTGCGTATAAACCTTCTATGAACTATTACAAACATTTTAAGACCAAAAATAGCCAAATCGGTCTAGCCGTTCTCGAGTTTTAGCGAGACTAACGAACAGCAATTCATTTTTATATATATAGATTATCTTTCGTTATAAATGTGTCCTATTTTTTGTACTTACATTTTTTAAACTTATGTTTCATGTACAATTAAAACAATATATATATATATATATATAGTATACTAACAATATTTTAAGTAAATAATAGTTTAAATTTCTTACGGTAGTATATAATCACATACCGTACTCTAATTACGTTGAAATATTAATAAGATGAAATGTATGTTTAAATAATCTTCTGCTAAAAATAAAATGTATTTAAAAGGCTATAAAAGCTTTTTTCAGAAAATTGTAGTATCGTAAGTGGAAACAATGATGCAAATAACGTTACTATCATGTTTTACAATTGTTTTCCTAATTAAAAAACACATCGTTTGTGTTACAAACGAAAACACAACAATTATAAGTGAAAAAATATAGACCAAGACCGGGAGTTGAACCCGGGACCTTCACGCTTCCGTCGTGATGCTCTGCCAACTGAGCTACCCTGATATCTCCTAACAGATTGATTACCTCGTGTATACGACATTGAAAACAATTTCAAATCTGAATTAGAATTGAGATTGTTTTCAATGTCGTATACACGAGGTATCAATCTGCTAACTCAATAATTGCAGTAAAACCGTACAAGTGAGATAATATCGACCAATATCTGGAGATATCAGGGTAGCTCAGTTGGCAGAGCATCACGACGGAAACATGAAGGTCCCGGGTTCAACTCCAGGTCTTGGTCTATGTTTTTTCACTTGTAATTTAATTAAATATCCCTTGCTGAGGAAGTGTGTAAGCGGAAAAAATAAAAACATAAATAAAATATTATAATATATCGTTTTAATTATTTTAATAAACGGTGTAAGATTCTTGAATTATTTACGATATGCTTCTGTAAATACTTCTGAACAAAATATTGTTTGTTTTTCACCTCCATAAAATATTTTTTCACAATTACTCTTACTAAATATTGCCAAAGCACTTGTTTGTTTAATAGAACGAATGCCCAATCATGTGTTGTCAACCACTACAGTATAGGATACTTTACTGAAGCGTCTAACCTACTGATATGTGTAAATGTTTATTTACAGTCATCTCTATGAAACCGTGCCTAATTTAAACTCAGAATGTATTAATTTTAAATCTGTTTGCTTTAACCTTAAACAATGAACACAGACAACGTTGAAAGTTCAAAATATTTTAATCACGACGTAAGAAACAATCACTAATGTAGTCCACATGTATAGGCCTATAATGAACCTATGTTTCACGAGTCAATCCGCCCAATAAACTCGTCCGATCTTGCGTGACAACATAGTTGTATCGAGAAAAGATAGCAGCTACATTTTAAGAAGATTTTATTTAGCACATTCCAATTAAAAGAACCTCCTTTTCTCCTTAGCAAATTATAAATAAATCGTAGAAAACCTATTTTGTAGGCTACACTTTGCAAAATATTCTGTTAAATATTACTTATGTTTTCATTTATATGAAATACGGTCGCAGTAATAATTAAATATTGCAAACGTGACTATTGTTTGTTTAAATGTATTCATACGGGAGAAAATAGGGATCAAACCACAAAGTTTATGTTTTAAAAGGGTTGATATATTTAATTGTTTAGAATAAATTATAATAAACTGATGTAATGTCTCCTTCAAATTTTTTGAGAACATTTTTCAATTACATACTTGGAATCTCAGATTTGGGCATAGTTACTGCCGTTTTGGGTTTTGTATACGTTGCTGATTTAATTACTCAAGATGTCCGAAAGTAATTGGATGCAACATGTACTTAAAATTGTAATTTTTAAACTTGAAATTGCTGTATAAATAAACAATGACATTAATGATGATTATTATAAACTATCAGATTCCGAATTAAAATAAAATATTCCTTATTACTTTCTCCACCCTATTCGTAGTATATGGAGAAAGTATTGTTTTCGTAAAAATGTTCGAATTTGAATTTTCAGTTGAATTATCTGTTTTGGTGCTCCCAGAACCCCAAAAAATTGTTTAGTTCAATTATCTGTGTTGGTGCTCCCTGAACCCAAAAATATTTTTAGTGGAATTTTTTGTTTTGGTGCTCCCTGAACCCAAAAAAGTGTTTTTAACGTGGTGTCTGTCTGTCAGTGTGTCAGTATGTATACACGACCAGAGGGGACACTATTGGTCCGATTTTCATGAAATTTGGTATGTAGGTACTAAACCCTAATATCTGCAAGCGTTTTTTTCATTTTTTGGAATTTTTAATTTTTAAGGGTAATTTACCCCAAAAAACCAATAAAAAACGACAAAAATGCAAATTTCTTAAAAACGGCTCTAACGATTTTGATAAAATTTTCAGTATTTATAGTGCTTAAGATGCCAAACAAAATGACACCACCCGATTTTATCAAAACTTCGGCGTTTCATAATTATGGGGAAATGTTAAAAAATAAACAAGTTTATGTTGTCAATCTAGCATCACGGCGACGGCCGCACGGGGTAGCACAACAATAGCGAGGACGGCCAATAATTCAAAGGTCGCGCGATCGAATCCCGCCTGGGACAATAACTTTTTTATACGATTGACGTAGGTAGAGTATTATTTTTTGTTTTGTTCTAAAAAGTAGTGAATAAAATGATTAAAAACAATATTATTTTGACTACAGTAAGTTGGGAGAAAGTTTGTGTCAGTTAACTGATACCGTTTATTTTTTACTTATAATGTTATTTGCTTTGTGAAAGTCGTGCTTTTTATAACTGGTGATTTGGAAAGTACCGGGTTTTCTATGTTTTTTGTTCCCACGCCCCACCAAATAAAACCTTTTAAATTAATAATGTTCTACAACAATAGAAGTGTTATTGATGTATTCTATTGTTTAATTCTTTTCTAAGCACAAATCTTAACCTAAATTCCCAATCATCTTATGCTTCTCGAAATTTGACTTCCACTCGCCGCTCGGTGAATTCTTTGGGTTATATGTATTCTGTAAGCAGACAAAATTTACAAAAAACTTGAAAAAATTCGTACGAAACTATATTGCATTAAAACTTATATGACAAACTTATGTGTAAATCTTTTTAAATGGGTTTACTTAAAGACAAATGTCTAAATTACCACACAGTTGCTCACATTTCACAAAACTACATTATAATTTACAGTTGTAATCACAACTACTAATTGTACAGGTAATTTGTGTAGTAACATACAAATCAAAACTATCAGAGATTCAATTTAATTTGAAACTGTTAGTAACTCTTAATATATCTAAACTTTAAAAACTATGTTTACATCTTCGTTTGGAATCTTATTTAAGTATTTAAATACAAAAGCATACGTTACAAACCAAGTTCGTTGGTCTTTGATCTGAAATGTTACCACGTATACGTGTGCAACCAGAGTAACAGCCTTTTATGAATATCATTCTACTATATTTGTGTTTAAAAGTAAATAAACTCATTGCGTATTTTATGATTTAAAATTCACACTGTAAATATATGAAGTGAAATAGCTGATGTCGAAAAACAATTACCTGTTGAGACAATCCTTAACATAAAATATAAACAGATTTGAAGAAAATGCAATTTACTCAGTTCCAAATTGTTAAGGCAGTGACACCTGTATCAAAAGACTTTCTTGGTACAATTGCACATACATGATATGAGGCGAAATGAAAGCAGAGCTCCCATATAAGTAGACAAACAGATGTTGATAACTTCTGTCTAGCGCGTTATTTGGCGTGTTGATATAGATGGAAATATTTATATTAATAATATGTACTTTACAGTTGATGATAGGGTTCTATATTGCTAAAGTATTAATTACTATGCCTTAATAGTTCATCACATTGTTTTCAGGGGTTGTTTAATTTCCAGTCAGATATACTTTAAAACTACTTACACTTAAGCTGACCCAATCTTGAAATGTTGATGCACGTTACATCGTAATTATGTAAATGCAATTTAATTTAACGATTAATGTATAGGCTGCAAAATTTGAGATTTTCTTTCTGAAAAATATGACTTCCTGGATACGTAAATGTCCAATTTTTGAAGTGAAAATTTTTTATGGCGCGTTGGGACTTTTTTTGATGGGTAAAAATCTCTGATTCCGCGTGATCGTCAGTTATTATTCGTCATCGCCTCTGTGTTTACAAAAGAGAGATAGCACTAAATAACTCAATTCCAACATGGTCAACGGTAGCATAGTGGTCAGTATCCCAGCCTGTCACGCGGGAGACCGTGGTTCGATTCCCCGCCGGGGAGGAATATTTTTTTTTACAAAAAACTCATTGCAACTCCAGAAATAGGTAAGATAGTTCAAGTTTGATATAAGCGATGTGTATGTTACGGTTTACAAGTGTACCAAGCACCACGATTTTATTTTAATAATTTTCAAAATGGCGGCAGTTACAAATGTTTAAAGTGGAATATCATGAAAACCGTTAACTTAACAAAAAGTGTACAAGAGACAACACACGTTGTTTTTAACGTCAGACAAAATGGCTTTTTTCGTTTCTGTAGGTCAAAGCATAACTGAGTTATCTAGAAAAAACTGAAATCATAATTTCTTGGTAATTGTCCACAACATCAAACATTATCCTAAAACCAAGATTTTTTGAATTAACTAACCTAATGTTGTAACTTATGTTAAATTTGAGTACTTGGTGATACCTCTAAAATGGACATAGATAAATTAGCTATCTTGGTTGATATGATAATGAATGTAAATGCATTAAAGAAACGCGTGTTGTTTCAGTATATGCCTAACCGAAATTATATTTTTTAATTAATTATTTGACTATAGACAATAATTTTTATGTTATTTTTTTAGATTTTATTTTAAATGGGTCAAGGTAAAAATAATTCTCAAATTTCAGACTAAACCAATATAACCAACGATTTATATTCATGACAGTTTTCACTTCTGATGGCAGTCCCACGACTGCTTTCGTTTCTCTCTCACACCTTTACATGGAGTATTAATTTGCATTGTTAAACATATTATTGAGTTATTTTGGATTGCAGGTAAATAACTATTGTATGCCAATTGCAGTTGCCAATCTATTATTTCCACAAAATACGGGTTCAGCTGCAAATTAGGAGGTAAAAAATGAGAAGAAATTTAAAATCAGAGAGAAATAACTAAAAACATTGTACGTCATTTTATTTTGCAATCCTTAAAAAAAATCTAAATACATAGATATGCTTAGTAAATTAATAATATACCCTCTTCCTGATATATTATACAACTTCTGAGAGTACCAGTTGGAAACTTTTCCAATATGCTCTTTTCGAGCACATTGCTACACCTCTTTATTTAATATTTAGACGTTTTTCATTTTATGTGAAATATACTTTAATCAGCAAAAGTTTAGAGTGAAACCACATCCTAGACAGAGGATGTCACCAATATGAAAATAATGTTCACATGATTGCTGTTCAAAGGGTACACACTTGGTAGATTCTCTTGTGGTTAATTCCACTCTGCACCCTGAGTTTGTCGGAGACGATAGTGTTGTATGTTTTTTTCTATTAGTGTGTATAGTTGTTTTATTCGTTATAAGTACTAGAATTAGTGTGTATAGTTGTTTTATTCGTTAAAGGTACTAGAATTAGTGTGTATAGTTGTTTTATTCGTTAGAAGTACTAGAATTAGTGTGTATAGTTGTTTTATTCGTTAGAAGTACTAGAATTAGTGTGTATAGTTGTTTTATTCGTTAGAAGTACTAGGATTAGTGTGTATAGTTGTTTTATTCGTTAGAAGTACTAGAATTAGTGTGTATAGTTGTTTTATTCGTTAGAAGTACTAGAAT
>JAGFPH010000269.1:479341-493713 GCA_018207615.1 Philaenus spumarius | reverse complement strand
CATTAATATTTTACTATTGTTTGTATGTAAAGTTTATTACATTAATACTTTACTATTTTTTGTATGTAAAGTGTATTACATACACAACTGTATATCTCGTCCAGCATTTAACAATAGTACGCATTCCAAAACAATTATGAGTTAAAACTCGAAGAATATAAATATTTAACTCTGGTGGTAAATACAAAAGTGTGCTTTATTCAAGGTACTGCTCACTCAGCACAATATTAGCCAATGCCATAATAAAAAAACATCAGTGGAGACGATAACCAATGACTGTCGGAGTTCTATGGTATGACTGTATGTAAGTACTTTACATCAAATAAATTCGTTTGTGGGAGTTTTTGCCGGAACGACTGGTAGCAAAATCAGTGATGTGATCTGGATATTGAGCCTAAAGTCCAAGCGTTCACTATGTACAATATTTGAATTTTTATACATTTTTAAAACAAATAGAATTATTATAACTGAGTTCAATTATTGATTTCTTAATTCCGGGACGTTTTACAACTAATTCTATTTGAAAATATATCAGTTTAATCGAAAAGTCAATATAGATATATTATATGTTAATACAGAGGTTTAGATGTCAGCGATATCTCTAAAAACCAAACAAAGATTGTTAAACTCTGTCAAATGCTCTTAAAAAGCTTGTTGTTTTTTGTAGATTCGTTTTTTGGCGAGAGGAATATTCTTGTGTGTAAACACAATATCCATACTATTTTAATTATACGAGCACATCTAAATACCATTGCCCTGCAGGTAAAGTTGCAACAATTTAACACCCTCCACGCTTTGCTTGAATTACGTCGGTGGTATTTCTCGTCACGTAATTAGATTTTAGATTTTATACACTCGAGTGACAGCTAACCCTCGCCCTACGTTAAATATATGTTTTTCAATTCCAATACATACGCTTGATTAATCTTATCAACGAATCACACCCACACTCTATTCCCCTTCCCCTCTAAAGTGTTCGAATGGGGGGGGGGGGGGCTAGTATAGCACTTTTTGAAACATCCCTGCTTTGGATGGGCTGCCGGTCCAGATGCTACAATTCTGTCTTGTCTAACACAGAACAATCCCTGGAATAACAGCAATATTTTAGAATTAAGACGCACTTTACACTCTTATGTCCACCAAATTTACACAACGAAAGCCCTTATCATCAGCCATATTTGTGAAAACACATCTTACAAGTTATTAGTCGCATTAAATTAAAACTCAGATTTTGGTTAGAGGTTAATGCAAGTTTAGATGGAATTAAAATCTTGTTATGTAAATTTTAAAACTCTTCCAATTAAATATTAATTAATTAATTAAATATTTTAAATATATTATAATATTCGGTAATTCATTATTTCCGTTAATTCTGAATTTTAGTAAATGTTTTAATGATTACTACGGTTAAACTGAGAATAACCTAGGTACAACTTCTGAACGTCTTTACTATATGTAGAAACATTAAGGCAGAGGAATAGCGTAATCTATAGAAGCCGAAAGCAGCTGCTAGAACAATAATTATGGCAGTACCACTGGTAGCAAGTTAGGAGACTCGTTAACTGATTACAGAACGCCATTTCACTTTCATTACATAGGCACACAAGTGTAGTATCGTATTATGACTTATTTATGATTTATCCATTAGAATCTTTTGTTGGAATGGTGTTAATTTCGTCAATCCATCTTTGATTTGTTTTTGAGGCGGAAAAGTGGACAGGTTGGCAAAAAGTGACCCCTGTATGAAGCATTAGAGAATGTTTCTAAAGGGAAGGAAAAACAAACCAAAAGACTTTAACTAACAGCGTTTAAATCAATTTACGAAAATAAAATAAAATCTGGACAAATTTGATAAATAACTATACATCCAGTCAAATAATATCGATAGGAAAAACACTTTACAATCACAAAATTTATAAAAAATATGACACCAATAACACCACAAATTTAAAATGAATTAATAAAGAATAACTATAAACTTTGGTAATAAAAAAAACACCGATAAAGAAAAACTCAGAAAAACAACACAAAAAGTAACTCAACCGCCAAGGGTTAAACAAGAGAATTAACACCCAATAACACGCACAGGCGACCCAGAGCCGCTTGGTTATATTTTTTGCACTGTTATCAGAACTGTTTACCCAAGTTCGCTGGTTTCCTAGGAATTCTCAAATCTCCCGTCCCCAGTTTAACTCGTGTATTTCACAGTTACGTAGGCAGTTACGTTATTTATTATGATTTTGTTATTCAGCTTGGTACCGCCTTTGCGTGTGCTTGTGTTACTAAAATTAGTCTTGTTATCGCCGTTTATTTTATTTTTTAATTTTATGGTCAGTTTTTTTAAACATGAGTCTCGATAAAGACTATAAACCAATTGCTGAAATTTTAAAGGAATTACGTGATGAAGAAAGTGATTAAGTACTGACGCTACATCATGCCAAGTAATTGATGAATACGATTCCTGTAGTGATTTTGATGATGGCGATCACGTTGATAGGCAAAAACGTTGAACAGTCAAGTGATTCTGAGCAGAGTGACGAAGATGTTGATGTCATTGACTCTAGTTATACATATTATTATAACAAAACATGGGACAAAATGATGTTGGCGGCGCAGAGCCGCCTTCGCGTTTGATCAAGTTACAAAATAACCGGTGTTCCTAGCGAATAAGAACAAGAACGGAACCGAATAAAAACTATTGAAAAATAAATTACAAACTTAATACTCATTTCTGTTTCGTGCTTAATTCATAATTTTATAAAATGTTTGGTTGGCCGTTATTTAATTGTCCCAATAACTTAAATGTGTTGTTGGCTAATTTTAATGTGGTTGGGTTTCATTGAATTTTCCCAATAATTTTAATGTGGTTGGGTTTCATTGAATGTTCCCAATAATTTTAATGTGGTAGGATTTCATTGAATTTTCCCAATAGTTTTAATGTGTGGTTGGCTGTCATTTAATGTATGTGTAAAATATTAAACTAATTGTTGTCATTGAAACCATGTAACATCACTATATAATATCTTATATGCTTCAGATTCTTACATATACAGAACTATTTATTACCAGAACTATTATGGAGTGATACTGGTCCTAAGACAAAATTCATAGTTATTCATACAGCTGTAATTTCTTGTTCTCTTCTAAATTTGTATCTTAAAAACGGATTAATACACTAAATTGAAATTTTGAACGTATTTTTAGTAAGTGAAAAAAATTTAAATTGAATATCTCTAAAACCACTAACTTTGCAAAAAAATTCACCACAGAAAACAAATTGTTTTTTTAATTGTTTCTGTTTTAGGCTAATTTAGAAAAATATCTTTTAATGTTAAAGAGGTTATCAAATCAAGGTTAAACCCAAACCAAAGTGAAAAATATTTAAAATAATTTGAAAAGAAAATTTGTTTTAATATTAACAGAAATAATATGTATAGGTACTAATAATCATCCGAGTAGGGCACTTTAAGTGCATAAAACTATTTTATTAGGTTTTATGCGAAAGGAACAACGTCGATGGATTGGCGTTTAAAGCATGCAGAGATCATTTTTATTGTACTAAGTGAACTGTTATAACAGACTCGTTTAGTTTAAATTCTGCTGATGTGAGACACGGTTAGAAGTAATATAAACCTGAACTCATATTCCTTGAAATGTTCTCAATACGGCTTATTTTTTAAATACACTTAATACGTTAATTGGCTTAACCAGTTATACATTATAGCGTATTGCCTCAGTTAACTGTTATTGAATAATAAAACTTGGATCCTTTTTATGTCCGCCCACAGTCATAATTTAATCCGTCGTATTAGGATTAAATTAGGACTGTGGACGGACATAAAAAAGTTCGTAACCAAGTTTTATTACTAACCAGTTAATTTGGAATAAGTTATTAATCTTATTTTCTAAAATGTGTTCATAAAACACCGTGAGAAACATATTCTGCTTATTATTGATGTAAGCTTACATAAAACTTATTTATTGTTGTACTGCTTTATTTTATGAATGCTCTTTCAATTATAACATAATTATAAACGTGATTTATGATACTTGAAGTCATTTGGAATCTAAATACACAAATAACTAATAAAGAATAATCGTCATATGCTTTCAAGAACAGCTGTGTAATACATTGTGAATGAATCCGACAATACATCCTGTTGTGGTTTTTTTTCAATTTGCCCAAATTTTCTTGTCAATCTGGCAAATAATTTTGTGTTTTACACATCTACTTTAAAAAAACGTTCTTACAAACCAAAAATAATTACATTCACAGATTGTCTGTACACATACATAGTTTTTGTATCACTAATACATGAATTTGAACAGCAATTTTTATAGAAATGCACGAATAACTGTTTACAAATAGTTTTTTAGTTAAAACAAAATTAACATCTTTGTATTAGTGTAGACATGTATTTATAAACTTCCAACCGAAATTTACTTCGGCGGACCAGTATCCGAAAGGTATCTCGTCTAGTCTGCTACATTTGAAACGTCCAATACAGTTTTATAAAAAAACAAACAAACAAATAAGAGTGAAACTGCTTTATAAAATCTTGCCAACATTATACTTTATAAAGACATTTAATACGAGGTCTTAATTAATATTGATAATTCTACTCGATATCAAGACCCTTGCTTCACAATGTAGCAATTTACGTGCGTTATTATTGTAACAGATTAACTATAGACTTTCATTAATTGGCGACGTGTCCTATACATATGCAAATAGAACCAATTTAAAATAATCCGTCTTAGACATGTTATTATTGTTGTAAGGTTTAACATAACCTAAATAATTCATGCGATAGGTAGGCCTATACTAATTCATACTATTTTCTATGGTAGGCCTATACAGGGTGTCACAAAAATGTGTGATGGGCTATACAGGACCTGATTCTGCATACAAAAATAAGTCTAAAATATAGAGTAACATTTTTTCGATTTCTGCTTAGTTTAGCCGTAATCCGCCATTTTGTTTTTTTACAAAAACTCACTGTAACTCTGGAAATGGATAAGATATCGAGTTTAAATTTGGAATAAGCATTTTATATGTTACGATTAACAAGTGTACCAAACACAAATAATTTACTTATTAAATTTTCAAAATGGCGGCCGTTACAAATTTTTAACGTGGAATATCTTGAAAACCGAACGTTACAAAAAATGTACAAGAGACAAAATATTTTCCTTTTTTAACGACAGACACAATGCTTTTTTGTATTTTCAGTAGTCAAAGAATAACCGAGTTATCGACAAAAAACTAAAAACATAATTTCTTGGTAATTGTCTACAACAAGCAAAATTAGCCTAAAACCATATTTTTTTTAAAATTTAATTAATTGTTTAGTTATTTTTGTAGCGAACTATGCAGATTCAGATTTTACATAGAAAAATAAGACGAAAATGTAGTATAACATTTTTTCGATTTCGGCTTAGTTTAGCAGTAATCCGCCATTTTGTATTTTGGGAAAATATTTATTATTTCAAAAACCCTTTGAGATATTTTTACGAAACTTGGCAAAAGTATTTTGCACTAAAGTAAGTAACATTTGTAAAAAAAATATTTTTTTAACTTTCCAAATTTCAAAATGGCAGCCATTTGAATTTTTTAATGTCAAATTTCACGAAAACCTGTACCTAAATCAAATGTTTGCAAGAAACGACATTTTTAGTATTTAATTTATTAATAAAAATCCAACAAAACATGAATTAATAAAATCGGTTCATAAATAAAGAAGCTGTGTTTATTTTAATAATTTAGACTGAAACTAATTAATTACATTACATAAATTATTACATTACATTTAATAAATTTAAAATAAATAATAAATAAAATAATTATACTACATTTTCGACTTATTTTTGCATGCAAAATCTGAATCTGCATAGCTCGCTACAAAAATAACTAAACAATTTGTTAAATTTAAAAAAAATATGGTTTTAGGCTAATTTTGGTTGTAGACTATTACCAAGAAATTATGTTTTTAGTTTTTTGTCGATAACTCGGTTATTCTTTGACTACTGAAAATACAAAAAAGCATTGTGTCTGTCGTTAAAAAAGGAAAATATTTCGTCTCTTGTACATTTTTTGTAAAGTTATCGGTTTTCAAGATATTCCACGTTAAAAATTTGTAACGGCCGCCATTTTGAAAATTATAAAAATAAATTCTTTGTGTTTGGTACACTTGTTAATCGTAACATATAAAATGCTTATTCCAAATTTAAACTCGATATCTTATCTATTTCCAGAGTTACAGTGAGTTTTTGTAAAAAAACAAAATGGCGGATTACGGATAAACTAAGCAGAAATCGGAAAAATGTTACTCTATATTTTAGACTTATTTTTGTATGTAGAATCAGGTCCTGTATAGCCCATCACACATTTTTGTGACACCCTGTATATTAGGTTATTATGATTGTATTTGCAAAGACTAATACTAAAAGCATTAGTTTTCATACAATTTATTACCACCATATGTATAGTAGGGCTTACATATGTTTTAAAATAGCAAACCCAATTCTTTATAAACGATTAATTTTAAAATAAAAAATCGTGCCTTCAATATTCACAAAACATGAGATTTATCCATACCGGTAACAAAATAACGTAAATCATCCTGCCCAGTAAAACTTTAAGAAATTTTACATTTTATATTTTTAAACTTCTCCATTGTAAGTAAAAATAAAGTTTTGATAGGCCTATGTATTTGCATTTCGTATAATTCTTTGGAGAACACAATCATCGAGCTCATTTATCAATTCCGTTATCAACGAATTATATTTGTATTTAGTTTGGTAATTGAATCTCACTTTCTTAATACAAATGATTCTTGCGTAATTAAACAAATACATTTGTTTTTTTTTACCAATGGTTTTAGTAAATCGGTTTGAATGAAAATCGCAAAACTAACTCTAGCACTTGTCCGCGCGTGGCAGGGAGGGATCGCCTTGACGACGCTATGGAGGCTGAGGATCGATAGGGGCTGCTCACAGCTCACACCCCATTACCCTGTACCATGTGACCCATATTAATCACAGTAAGGGTAGAACTTACCAAACGTTCTAAACATGCTCTTCAATATTCAATGATTCGTTTAAACGTTGTTGATATAGGTGTTAGTCAATTATATTTAAGCGAAAATATGGCTTTGAAATTACTCTAATACGCAGTAAATAATGCAACCGTATATTATTTGATCAGCAGTCAGTACTACGTTGGAATGTATTGTGTAATTTAAAGACAGTTTGCCATTTAATCTTATTCTGCTCAAAAACAATACGAACTTAGGTGGATGTGTGTAATTTTATTGGCTCGCCTTCGTCAATTTTGTAGTATGGTTTTGTTTCCAATATTATCATTTTAATAAAATTGTATAAAAGGTTAGTTCAAATTATTCTAAAACGCTATATAAACATTTAATAATGTGATTACCCAAAGTAATAAATACTGGCAAAGATAAATTAAACAAATTTAATACATCTCCCAAAAATGATGTCATTTACATTATAGCATAAGCCTAAACAGTGCAAGATTTAAAAATGCACCTTCATGCTAAAATTTCATTCACGTACAATTTTGCTGACTTTTCCCTATTCTCCTGAGAAATTAATGTAGGACTATTCGTTGAGTTGTAAAGACGAAGAAAAAAAGACACGTTTAATCAAGGACAAATAAATAGCAGTTAACAAAAATTTCCTGCCGATAAAAAGATGCTGGAGGAAATCAAACGGTGACGTTCCTTGAAGAAGCTCATTCTGTTTAAAATAATTATCAAGCAATTAACTCGTTTCAAATATTCTATTAAACAAATGAAAGTATGTCAGATCCTTAGACAAGTTTTAAGTAATAATGACACGTGCATTTTATCATTAATTAAAAAAAAAATAAGTGTTATAGTTTTAAGTGATTAATTAAAATATAAAATTTAATTAAAAGATAAGTCCATCGATATATCGAATAAATTTAAAGTATTTTCTATGAAAAGTAGAAAACATAATTCAAAGTACAACGGCTAATGAAAGAGTTGCCAGAAAACATTTATGCCAATTTTATGAAATATATGTAATTTAAAATACCGTAGACAATTTCCGCGAAAGAAAGCGATGTTTCTATAAAATTTGCATTAGTTTGATGAAATAACTTCTTTAAAAATAGTTTAAAATGACACGTTGAATATCAGCGAGAGGAAAATACATCCAAATGCAATTTGAGCTAGTTTCTGAAATACCAGAATTAAGTTCCAACAATTAAAATAAAAGAATATCTAAAAATATATGTAAGAAACGGTATCAGTTAACTGACACAAACTTTCTCCCAACTTACTGTAGTCAAAATAATATTGTTTTTAATCATTTTATTTACTACTTTTTAGAACATAACAAAAACATAATATTCTACCTACGTCAATCGTATAAAAAAATTATTGTCCCAGGCGGGATTCGATCGCGCGACCTTTGAAATACTGGCCGTGCTCGCTACCATGGTGCTACCCCGTGCGGCCGCTGCCGCGATGCTAGATTGACAACACAAACTTGTTTATTTTTAAACATTTCCCCATAATTATAAAACGCCGAAGTTTTGATAAAAGCGGGTGGTGTCATTTTGTTTGGCATCTTAAGCACTATAAATACTGAAAATTTGATCAAAATCGTTAGAGCCGTTTTTGAAAAATTTGCATTTTTGTCGTTTTTTATGGGTTTTTAGGGGTAAATTACCCTTAAAAATTAAAAATTCCAAAAAACGAAAAAAAACGCCTGGAGATATTAGGGTTTAGTACCTACATACCAAATTTCATGAAAATCGGACCAATAGTGTCCTCTCTGGTCGTGTATACATACAGACAGACAGACACCACTCTAAAAACACTTTTTTGGGTTCAGGGAGCACTAGAACAAAAAATTCCACTAAAAATATTTTTGGGTTCAGGGAGCACCAACACAGATAATTCAACTGAAAATTCAAATTCGAACATTTTTACAAAAACAATACTTTCTCCATATACTACGTATAGGGTGGAGAAAGTAAAAAGCCTAATATTTAATCACATAAAAGGCACATAAAGAACCTACTTAGAAAACTATGCAAGGAATAGTAAGAGTTATGAATTCGTTGAAAATAAATAACCCAAAACATATTCCAATAAATTTAATCAACTCAATATTGGAAAATAATAAATGATAAATGGAAACTTTTTTAATAAATCTCACATAGGGACAAGGATCTGACCTAACAAGCAATGGAATAATCTGAAACTGAATCAACATCGGTTTATATTTATTTCAGTAAGCCATTACAACATTGTTTGAATATGGATAGTTTATGAAGCATAAAACAATAAATTATTTAAGGAGAAGTTTCAAAAGGGAATCCAAATAAATTGTGTTTATAATTTTATGAGAATTTTAGAATGTAGATATCATTTTGAATAAATTATCGAATTAAATTAGAATATAGAAGGTATGGAATTGGGAAATTGTAATCAATTTGCATATTTTGAGCAGTAATCTTAATGTCATAAGATTACCATATCAATAATCTTAATGTTTCTCGACTCTGTAATTATTGCATCTATTTATTAAATTGCTCTCACGATAAGGCGTTATTGATTCGGCCACTCGAATCTGGAGGAATGCCCCTATTAGAGACCATGTCAGTCTATTAAATAAAAATAAATATAAGATTGGCACAACATAAACATGAAAAAAATCCTTAGCAGAGTGTGACACCACGTGACAGGTAATTAAAGAAGATTGTGGTTCTTACGATTTAAATATGTAGGCCTTAGTAACTATTTTACTAAATAAATTTAATTGTAAAATGTATACAGGTATTATAAAACATTCTTAATATTTGTTTAAGATATTTATTTTTATTTGATATCAAATCTTAGAACCAACTTTTGAATTGTACGCTACTTAATAACGGGTTTGTTAGACAAATATCCAAAAATATACACATGTTACCTCCCATTGAGAAAATGCGTTACGTTCACCAAAATAGATATTAAATATTTTGGCAAGAAGTTTCGAAATTTTTTTGCAGAAATACGATATACGATTAATAGTGATGACCGAAGGTACTTGGTAGAATTCCATGTTCGATTAAAAAACAAACACAATTTTTTGTAATTTCTGCAATATTTATTTATGAATCTTGACGACCTAGGTTTCACCCATGACGGCATTGACGATGCAGCTCATACAGACTAAAGAATATTAGAAAAACAAGCGTGTTTAAACAAAGTTACTCACAACAAAGAAAAAGGAAAGGGAGTGGAAGGGGGCGTGTTGTAAGTATAGTCATAAGGTCAATAGGTTCAATAGAGGCGAGTTGGACAAAAATTATACCTGGTCGTTAAGTACAAGGCTAGCATCTTTATAAAATAATCTCTTAATTTTTAACATTTCCAAGGATGGACTACTTTTATCATTGACATGGAGACCCTTAAACTTAATATTATTGGAAAAATCTGACAATAAATAATTTTTTAGATGGTTAGAGAAACTAGAGTCATTATGACCCAACCGCCAACTTCTTTCATGTTCACTTAACCTACATTTAAAACTACGGCCTATTTGGCCAACATAAGCTGCGTTACAGATGATACAAGTTAGCTTATAAACACTACATGTTTCCATGTTGTCTATTTTGTCTTTACATTTTATTAACATTTTCCCTAAATTGTTTTTACAATAGAAAGCTGGTTTACAGTGATTTTTATTTTCTAAAAGATTCCCAACAGCATAACCTTACGTAGTTATGCTCATATTATTATTTGTCTTTATTTTATATATTTCATGTCACTTATACATATATATTATACGACCTAATATATACAATAAAAGTAGGCCTATTTCAATAACAATATACATTTATACTATCTAGAATTGTAAAATTAAACAAATAAAAGAGCACTGTGGTGACAAAATCACACTGATTTAAATAAAAACCCCGAACCACAAAACAAGGAACAAAAACAATAACTAAATAACTAAATTGTAAGTTATGTTTAATACGTTACCCTAAGGTTTACGTTATGGTAAGGGTAACGTATTAAACATAACTTACAATTTTGTTGTTTTTGTTCCTTGTTTTGTGGTTTGGGGTTTTTATTTAAATCAGGGTAGAATTGTAAAGTATAAGTACATGAAAATGAAACAAACAAAAATTGGAAAATCGTTTATTGTTTATTTAAAATAAACTAATTTGTTTTAAATATAGTATATTTATATGCTGAATGAATGAAGTAAAAACAAAAGAAAAGGTATTTACATTCAATCTATATTGAAGTATATATTTTTTTATGAATATGTAATATATACGTTTAAATATAATACAAAAATTCACCACAATGGACGATGTTAAAAAGTACCTACTTGCCTGCAAGAGATATAAATAGTATGTTAATAACTTTACTTGAAAATACAGTACACATTATAAGACTACAATGTGCATTATTTGTGCAACGCTACTGCCAGAAGGCAACCATTTCACAGCTGAAACCACCATAAACAACGTTTTCAGAAGCGTTGTTAGGGATGGGTGTCTAACGCGACGGTCCTATTATAATCGTTGTACAACGGCAACGCTTTCACTTCGCACACCGTAGCACCGCAACCGCTTCATAATAAAACCGTTGCGGAGTCGAAGGGATCCCTATGACGTATACTGCGCATGCGTGTCACACAATTCTCCTACTTTTCTTTACAACTGCCGGAGAAGGAGAAGGGTTTCACTTTTCGTCTCATCCAAGCCAATTTGCAATAACGGGGTTTAAAGACGTTTCACTTCAAACAAATTGTATAACCTTAAATAAACTATTTGAGCGATACCCACATGACAGTTTCGTAAACATGTTCTTAAACGGTTATCTATTTTGTACAGTTTTGATTATTTGAATGTATGTGGATCAGCAAGCTTTATAAATACATGTAATGCATCTTAACAAATATTAATCCAGTCGGTAGAGGTAAATTTAGACCAAAAGTTCCAGTAATTTGCAACACGGCTGATTTTTTTTATAAGTACATTAAAGTATGTAGATTAACATAAAAAAAAGGTTTACCAGTCTATCAATTTACCAAAGTCGAAAAAAAAAATCGATTATCATTTTTTGTTTCGATTATCCTTAATATTTCGAGCTGGGATGAAGATAGAGGAAAATAAAAAATACCACCGTGTAGGGGAGGTATTTTTCAACAAAAAAGGTCATATGTATTTATTTCGTCCGAGCAATGGTTTGTCTGGAAAAATTTCGATAATGCAGGTATGTATTTTGCAGCAGGGGAAATCACTAAAAGGGGACATATTATTCATATATGAAGCGTTGGCTCATTCTAATTTGGCCGAATTTTAATATATCGAATTGAAACTTGACGTAAGAGTTAAAATATATATTTTAAACATTTATGCTGAGTCTCAGCTTGTTATCTTGAAAATTACCCCATCTAGAGCCACTTGACTTATTAATGGGTTTCTCGATTTTAGGAGTACCGGACCCACCAATTCATTTTAAACAGCTCCAGTTTAGAAAATTTTCAAAATATCAACCTGAAAGTTTTTTTACAAGTTAAATATATAGATTCAAACAAGATCAAGGAGTATAAACCTTTTTTATTATTTACTTTTTAAAGCACAAGTAACTTAAAAAAGTATAATTTTAGACCTTTTTAGATTTTTATCAAAACGCTTGAGTTAATCGGCTGCAGATTAGTCAATTTTTTAAATATAGTTTTTAAAATAAGTATAGAAAAAAACAATTGTGTTTTTAACTTCTGTACCAATTTTTAAATCGATATGTTAAAAAATGTCGAAAATAGAGTCGTTGAATCCAAAGGTGTTATAGTTAAAACGAGATAGGTAAAACAGAAGACCATTTTCAAGAGCCTCGTTTTTTAAAAATAACATGAAAAAAATCGTTAATACTTACTAAGAATATTTATACTAGTGTACTCTACTTGTAAAACAAATTTGATGTTGATATTCCAAAAATTGACGAAACTGGAATAGATTGAAATTAGTTCGTGAGTCCGGTACTCCTAAAATCGATAATCGAAATCGACTCCTATATCGGGTCGTTTTCAAGATAACAAGCTGAGACTCAGCATAAATGTTTAAAATATATATTTTAACTCCTAAGTCAAGTTTCAATTCGATATATTAAAATTCGGACAATTTAGAATGAGCCAACGCTTCATATATGAATAAGATGTCCCCTTTTAGTGATTTCCCCTGCTGCAAAATACATACCTGCATTATCGATTTTTTTCCAGACAAACCATTGCTCGATCGAAATAAATACATATAACCGTTTTTGTTAAAAAATACCTCCCCGACACGGTGGTAGTTTTTATTTTCCTCTATCTTCATCCCAGCTCGAAATATTAAGGATAATCGAAAAAACAATGATAATCGATATTTTTTTTCGACTTTGGGAAATCGATAGACTGGTAAACTTTTTTTTATTTTAATCTACATACTTTAATGTACTTACAAAAAAAATTCAGCCGTATTGAAAATTACTGGTAGTTGTAACCTATACCGACTGGGCTATATATGTATTACTGATACATTTCACTGAAACGTATACACAAGGAAACTTAGTAATCATTTAATGATTTTGTTTCCTTTTAAATCACGGAACCTTAAAAATGATTGATAGTAACAAACTTAAACCGCTTTATAACCACACTCAAAAAGTTTAATGTTTTATCTAAGAAGAAAATAATCGAAGCTCATTCGCTTACGTAAAAAATACTTATATGCAGTATATTAAATCAATAAATGTTGAAGAATTGTTAATCTTCAGTAATACACACTTTTTTAAGATTTAAGCTGCAAAATGCTGTTCTCCTTTGCCTTCTATTTATACGTAGATAGAGCTTGAATTCACCATTAGTACTTCCGTTGTCCCTTGTTTGTACTTAAGCCAATTCTTTTTTTAACGAATTCAACGACTCGTTTTCCCGTTTTGTTGTTTTATAGCAGAACAGAGTAATGGAGAATTAATGTTCTTTACTCGTTTTATACGTTACCCGGGGAGACTCTACACCTACCTACTTTACAACCAATTTTGCTTTACAATCACTGTTCATAAAGGTGAGTAAGGGATAGTAAGGCTTTTAAAGAACTATCAGAACATTTGAACAATAGAGGCCCACTTTTGAATACAAACCTAACCTAAAATTTAAATAAAGAAATGATATAAAAATATGAAATGAGTAGTTAATAATAATGCCACTTAGAAATAACCTACATGCTAGTTTATAGGTGGCAGAATATACAGCTGGTTATTCTAACAACATCATAATAGGCGTAACCAGGTCGACCGTATGGAGGGGGTTACAACAACCGGGGGGGGGGGGGG
>JAGFPH010000269.1:465247-479241 GCA_018207615.1 Philaenus spumarius | reverse complement strand
GCTTACCTTTTCAACTTTTCTACATTTCGTTTCCATGTTTTGGGATTGCGAAACTTTTTATTTGCTTTGTCTGGAGATACAGTTATTATTTGTTGCACTATTGTAATCCACAAAAGAAGTTCAAATTAAGTTTAAAAAGACAATAAGTTATTATTATCCAAAACAATGCATTCACAATAAACCTCACATGTGTGTAGCAACAAATCATTTATTTTTATTTTTTAGTTTCTGTCATTTTTATATAGCCTTTTTGGTATTTAAAAACACTTATTTTTGTTACTGGCAAATTTTTAAACAGCTTTTTTAAAAGTGGATTTTAAAAAATGATTAATGATTAAAACTACTCTCTTTAGGAGCACTATTTGTTGCCATTCATAGGCGTAACCAGGACGACCGTATGGAGGGGGTTACAAAAATTGTGGAGGGGGGCATGGACAATTTAAAAAAATTAAGATGCAAAATAACACATTTTAGGCTTCCCAAAAGTACTTTAAAATAATATAGGTATATGTATACTTTTCGACTTCTAATAATAATTGTGATTTAGGCCTATTTTAGAATAATTTAGAATAGCAACCATGACTCATCAAACGTCAAATATTTCCGTGCGCTGCCTCTAACCCCATAGGACCGGAACACACTCGGCGTTTTTTTGTGGGCTGCGGATTGTCATTAAATTTAAAGTGTGCACGCGGTAAAATTTCCGACGCCGCGCCGTCTAAAATTCTCATTGGGATTCATTAAACTGAAGTGTCTAGTTCATCAATCACGAAGTGTGTTATGTAATATATTATTTCTTTTAATATTATATTGATATGAACCAATCGGCGAGCAACTCTCGCTTTATTGGTATTCCTTCGCCGATTGAAAAGGAAGGAACAAATAATACATATTTGGGTTCATCCAATCAATAAATAAAAGAAGAAATGATTTTGGAGCATTTTACACTTTGTTTCTTGATTTGAGGAACTAGAAGAAACATTTTTCAATTAAGTCGGTTTCGTCATTTGACGAACTGCACACGCGGCTGAAGTATAGTATTCTACGAAAAAATACTAAAATAAGGAAAATTGGCGTCCATTTGGTCACATTCGCCACTGCTTAGGCGGAGACGATGAAAAATCCATCGATTGTAGTGGCAGCGAGCGGCTGCACAGATACCGTCAGCGGCAAATAAACAGATCGTTTATTTTTCCGACGAATGTGTATGCTCTAATACTCTCCTTCGCGCCACTGTTAATATGACGGCGACGGCAAATAATCTGTGGCGGAAAACGCCGTGTGCTGCCTTTAGAACACTATACTTTGATACACTACACTGCATCTATATAAAAAAATTCTGCTAATAAAGTGTCAGTGCCCAATTCAATCAAAGATAATGGCAGCAATATATTGATGATTTATTGTAGCTTAACATTTATTTGCATAGGTGTTGAAGAAAACAATTTAGGTACAGTATTTTAATATTAACAAAGTCCGAAATATTTTTTCAATGGGGGGGTTGTAACCCCCAAACCCCCCCCTGGTTACGCCTATGAACAACATTGAAAAACTTGCATCCTCTCAGGCATGTATTTTAAATGGAAAAAATTTCAAATAATAAAGAAACTTTTACTATTTGTAGCCATCCATTTTCTTTGAATTATCAGTAAATCACTGCATTTCCTCAAGTCTTACGGTTTAGATTTGAATATAATACATACACAGTTTTTACGCGATTTTAATTGCCAGTTCAAATTATATGCGTAGATTATTTAACATAGTAAAAATGTTTGCTTTTTATTGTATCTGTAGAGATTTTGTTTTAATTAAGTTTAAATCCTGCACCCTTGTAGTAAAAAGTCACGGAGTACATCTAAAGCCGAATTAAGACATTTGTGTAACGATAAAAACCACCACAACTAAAGTTCTGTGTAACTTAGACACTATACCTTACTTTGAAGTGTTAGCCTTGTCGTCTTGTTGTAATTTGGGGAACGTTAATTAGAAAACCCCACACTGCTTCTTTGATGAGTCATGGGGTTGTAAATATGTTAACACCCTTAACCCCAATGAGTAGGGGTAGCTAGTGTGCGACATAATATCTGCAATAACTTGCATTTTCACCCCCAGGAGCCAGATTTATGTCTCTAGCTGTTTGAGTAGACGATTGTTTTTTTAATGGTCCTTTTTATGGGTTATATTTTGTTTCATACATAAATCATCATCCATTATTGATTTGTGTTTTCTTTACCTGGTCAGGCGGGAATGACGTTTCCGTATAACAACCACTAATACAGTTTGAAAATTTACCCCCCCCCCCCCCCCAACTGATAATTGACCGTTTGTACTACTCTAATTAAATGCTATGTTTCGAAATGAATACTGCAATAAAATGTGTTTTACCTTTACTGTATAAAGGGCGTTACTATACCTCACGTCTGGCAAGTGTTGCGAAGAAAGGAATCAGTATTTTTAGAAAATATAATAATATAATATATCATTATAAATAATCTTTATTTATTGAGGCGAAGTTAGGACCAGTCCTCTCTTCCACTTAACCTCGACACAAAAAATACACAAATACATAAAAATTCATATTACAAATAAAAATTTATAAGGAAACAAAACTACAAATGATAATTACTTCTAAAACATAATGAATAAAAACTAAAAATATACATATTTGTCTACCAAATAAAATAAAACTAAAAGTTAATTATGCTACACTATAATACATAAACACTCTTACACTCTCAAACACACACACATTCAAGAACATGCCTGAAATACCACCCGAGCGCCCGAAACTACCCAAAACTGTCGCAGAACCAACAACCCAAAGCCTTCTTGAACAACTGAACACGGTCATTGATGCTATTTAAACACTCCGGCAATGAGTTCCATAGCCTACATGCCGTCACAGTGAAAGATTTATTAAATATCTCAGTTCTGTACCTGGGCGTAAGTAATAATGAAGCTCCTCGTACTTCATCTGTAATATTTGATAGAGTTTTCGTGTGTGCGCTTATTGGTAAGTAATACCATTGACTATATAAGTATTAAATATCGTTTACAGTCTAGTCAAACTAATTTATATTCACTCTGTTAACCGATCTTTGTAGGAAATCATAAATAAAATGTCACCGGTTTGAGGAGTGGCCGCTAAGTAGGGCAGGACTCGAGAGGTCAAGGGTCATTCCAATAACTGAAATTACCAAACTTGAAGTTTTTTTTCTAGCCTATTGAAACGGGACGAAGTAAGCATTATTTGCTTGAAAATATTTAATCTGTATTCTTTAGATGCGAAATATTGGAGTTTCAGTAGAAAACAAGTGTGCACATCTTCATAATCTAGGTTAAATATTTCTTCTAACTATATTTAAAAGTAAATATTTTAAAGCAAATAATTTTTAAGTTGTCTCGTTTCTTAGTAGGCTAGAACGAAAACTTTCAGTTTCGCAATTTCAGCTAGTACTACTGAGCGATACTATCTCAGGAACGAAAACTTTATCAAATTTTGCAGATGATAATACCCTTCAAATAATATGAAATCTGGATACTTTTCCACACGTTTTCCAACACATAAATAATTTGTAATTCATAGAAATGAAACATCTCATGTCTAAAGTATTCATATATCGATTTAGGACTGTTTAAATAAAGTGAATGAAATTTAAGACCTTGTTAAAGTAAACGCTCTATGCATTTAAACGTTCAGTTTCAAAACGGCGTTCAAAAATTAGGATTTTTTTAAATGTATGACCCTTTATCGATCAAAAATTACTAGATACTAAATTATTTCCTTAACACGCTTACCATAAGTTTTACACTGGCAAAGTCTAGTACTACAGTAGGTTGATATAAAAGTAAACATTAATCATCTTATGAGGTTCTTCATGTTCAACAAATAATACATAATATAGGAATAAAAACTATTTTAAGAGAAAATCAACTGTCCATAACGTTTTAAAAATAGTCTTATAATTAAACAAGTATAAGTATCTTATAATTAAATATAAGTACTGTCACTTAATATTTGCTACTTATTTATTCTTATATTTTTGAAGTTATATTTCTTTGCGCCCGTTGTAATCGGGAGGGGTGTCGGTCGAGAAACCGCGTCACGCGTTAGGAATAAAATCCGGAAAGTGCCTTTTTGTACCTTTTTTCTACAAGAGATACCTCAAGAGTCTCGGTGGGTAAGTGGTTAACGCACTCGACTTCCACGCTAAAATCCCTGGTTCGATCCCCCCGGCTGGGAAATTATTTTTTCAAAAATTATAGGAAAGTATACCAATATACGAATGGCCAAAAAGTATAACTTCCACCGTCTGGTCCGACGCAGACCCAATTTAAAAAAAAAAGTTATGTTCAAGTTTAAACTTTAAAATATGTAAAAATATTATATCATTTTTATAAAACGTGTAGTTAGTTAATACAAAATCTCAAATAGTCGTTAGTTGATTCAAAGTATCTCGTTTGATTAATTGTACTAGAAGTAGACAAATGTATAGTTCTATGGTTAATGATACATATTTAATGATACACAATGTAAATATATTAATAATGAAAGTTCCACAAATCCATCAAAGTTTATAGATGTAAAAGCTCATTCAGATCCCAAATTAAATACCTATGTTTGTTGACGAATTACTTAACTCCAAAAACCTAGAAGAGTATATTTTTGTAATTTATACTATTTATACTTCTATTCTATTTAGTGCAATCTATTTATATTACGTTGACCTTCTTTATTTCTATGAGCGATTAAATCTGGACATCAGGAAGTCCTTTTTAACCCCCGATGCAAACAATTAGGTGTTTAATGCGTGCATCTGTGTACCTGTGTGTCTGTGTATCTGTGTGTCTGTTTATCTGAGTATCTGTGTATCTGTCTGTGGCATCGTCTCTCCCAATCGGATAAACTTATTTTTATTTATTTGATTTTTTTTAAGGTTACTAAATCAAGAGTTTTTTATCTATGATTCAAGACAACCTGTTCAGCAGTTGGGGGTTTTTCAAATTTTGAATGTATCTGTAATTAAAGTAACTTTTCAAAAAGCCTAATTAGATAATTACATCTATAAATATAAAAGTCTGAAATTTATGATGTGTATACTTTGAAATGAAGGTATTGACGATGAAGAAACATTTTTTTATAAATAAAAATTAACACTAGCTGTACAATACCTTTATGAAATGACAGTTCTATTAGCAAAATCGTTTACATCTCGACTGATTCAGCTTATTTACTAACAACTCAGATGTTTCAAATGTTGTTAATAGCTAAAGGTTAAGTTTATTATGGCAACTCAATTATAATATACCCTCCTTTTGTTCGGATATTCCGTCTAGTTTCTAAACTAAATTTAGCACTTATACACATTTATATGATATTCCTTTAGTGATCATACGTTTGATAATTTTATTTGAATCATATCTACTATGACATTTTACAAACCCCACTTATTGGGGGGTGATAGAACTGAATGGTAACATTGTACATAATTGTCTTATTTAAAAAAAACGTTATAATATGATTCAAAATGTTATTGCTTCTCGTAGAACTTTCAAGGTAGAATGCCTAAAGAAAGTGTGGTCGAATTTATGTATACACCGACCAATTCACTATAACAACATTTAGAACCTCTTTTAGAACTTTAAAGTAATGGTAATAACCTAAATATTTTTACGAACTAAAATCATTTTGAAACTAGAGACTTTAAGAACTCTTGTTAAATTAATAATAAAAGTAATAAATTGATTTATACATTTTACATTAGTTGCCATCATTGCTTATAGTTTGATTAATCCTACATCTTTAAAAAAAGTAATAATAAAATTATGGGAAGGCAGCAAGGTTCGTAGTTATGTTTAAATTTATAACATTATTTAAGAGCTTTCTGCAGTATCAGATACTTGATTTAATTGTTTTAATTAATTAAACAAAATTTATTCGAGAGCATTCTGCAGTACCAGAAACGTACTTGATTTAAATAAGTAAATTAACTAACCCAAGGGTAAATGATTAAAGAGCATTTTATGAAAAATGATTAAAGAGCATTTTATGAAAAATGATTAAAGAGCAATTTATGAAAAATGATTAAAGAGCATTTTATGAAAAATTATTAAAGAGCATTTTATGAAAAATGATTAAAGAGCATTTTATGAAAAATGATTAAAAAATGATTAAAAATCACTAAAAATCCAAAACTTACTTTATTTAAATGTGAAAATTAACTAACCCAAAGATAAACGATTAAAGAGCATTTTATGAAAAGTGATTAAAGAGCATTTTATGAAAAATGATTAAAGAGCATTTTATGAAAAATTATTAATGAGCATTTTGTGAAAAATGATTAAAGAGCACTAAAAATCCAAAACTTACTTTATTTAAATGTGTAAATTAACTAACCCAAAGAAAAATGATTAAAGAGCATTTTATGAAAAATGATTAAAGAGCATTTTATGAAAAATGATTTAAAGATCATTTTATGAAAAATGATTAAAGAGCATTTTATGAAAAATGATTAAAGATCATTTTATGAAAAATGATTAAAGATCACTAAAAATCCAAAACTTACTTTATTTAAATGTGTAAATTAACTAACCCAAAGAAAAATGATTAAAGAGCATTCTATAAAATACAAAATATACTTGATTTGGACGCGTCGATTCATTAACTTAAACAAACATTATTAAAAAGCATCCTGTAACATCTGAAATTATTAGATTTAAATATGTCATTAAATTATAGTTTGACCAAAAAAAATTCGAAATGTGTAAAAAGAATTACTCAAATATATAATATGTGTAAATTTATACATTTTTTAAGCTTTGTGTATTTTTATATTTCAGTTAGCATATTCTATGGGCCATTTTTGTAGAAAGAGGAACTGAAAACATAATGTTGATGGAATGTAAGGAACAAAAGTTGAAAGACAAACACATTAAAACAGACAAAACTATTCTCTTTTTGTGAACCCAAGTTAATGATTTCTGTGATGCTCAAGTGATCACTTTGCATAGCACAAAGGGTTTCCACAATAAATGCAATGGCGGGCTTCCGTCGCGTTTTGAAAGAAACAATGGCGACTTTTGTCGCGTCGTCGTTCCTTTGTTAGGAAAAGTATTTCTTCACGAAGCCAAATAAAAATGTACATAATTTACAGCTTGTATGTAAAGATTTTCGGTCTAAAAACACAGATTGACTTATTCATTTCATGTAAAGTAGAATATCTCGCATGTTCAGAATGTTTTCTATTTAAAATTTGCTCTTCTTTTGTTTACTCTGAACCAGTTACATTAATAAATTAGGTGAATGTTACTTATTGAATTAGGGCTTTACAAATATACTGGAATAACTTTTGGATTTTCTAAATCAAGCCGGTACAAAACTTATTTTTATCACTTTTTAAATAAAATAAGTTAGATAGATAAGATACACTCGAGTTTTCCTTTTACAATATGTCATTTGATTTTTACCGAAACAACCTATGTTCTGTATGGAGCAAAAAACCTCGTTTTTGTACAATCTACCAATTAAAAAAAAGATTTAAAAATCTATTCTGTCATTTAACTATGTTTACGTAAAATGTAAACTGGTAAATCATTTGATTATTATTTCTTAGTTATACATATTAAGTACTTTATTTATTTTATATTAAAGCCTCTGGATTATTATTATAAATATATTTATTGTATTTACCTTTAAAGTTCTGTTTAAAATAATCTTTGTTGAATGTTACTTAGCTTTTTTTTAATCAGGCTTCGCGCTTGTCATGAACACAAAACTTCACACAGAAAAAAACAAGACCAGAAAAACACAATACACATTTAAAAAATATAAAATTCGCTGAATTCACTATTTGAGTTATAATAAATATATGTTGTAGATGCATACGGACCCAAATCATATATTTATTATAACTCATGTAGTGAACTCAGTGACTTTTATATTTTTTTATAGTGTATTGTGGTCGTGTTTTTATTTTTTGAAGTTTTGTGTTCGAAGCAGGATTATGTATCTTTGCAGATGAAACGGCCGTAGTGTAAGCAACATTGAAAAGGATTATTTTAAACAAACCTTACTGAATACAATAAATTTATTTTAAGTACAACTGAATTGTTTATATGTTAGTGATGAATGGTTTAGTTGAAACTCCACTGCTTATCCGGTAAAAAGAGCAGGAAAAGATTGTTACTGTGATTCACCTGATACAATGATTACTCTATACCCACTTCAGAAACATTGTTTCAACTTGTGCTGCAATCACTTCACACTTTACACATACTCAGTACTTTAATACTTCATACTTTACGCTTTGAACGACACTATCGTCTGCACACGTACGACTTTAAAATCTTGAAGTGGTTTTACGATGTTATGTGGTCATATATAACAAATGTATCGTTTCAATCACATGGACATGTGTCAACAAGTTCACGTAGCAAACATTAAATATATATTTTACATTCAGCTTTAGTTTTTTACTTGGTTATTATATTAACTAATTTTAATGGGTATACATTCACTTTTAAGTTCTTTAGCAAAGCATACACCATTTTGGAATAGCATAGTGCAATACCTTGTGATGTTCACTTTTTATATTATGTTCATCGTATAGTTTGCGTTCTTTCTATGCAGCTTTTATGAGTCTTGTTGAATGAACATTTACTACATTATCATTCTTGCTTGGTCTATTTTCTACTTCGTCATGCCATTAAGATATGGTAATCATTATTCTATTGGTAGGCACTTTTAATCCAACGACCGATTTAAAGATTAGTACCAGGAGACCGAACCAAAGCTCGATTATAAGCAGGGCCTAGTTCGCTCACGTCAATAACTATTATTGCAAATTTCCGTGAACATCGTTTAGGTTAGGCCTATAACATTAAACAACTAAATAAAGGGTATGTTTATTTAGCAGAAGTATTCGTTGCCATGGTAACTATAAATAGATACAACATTAGGCTTACCTCTAATAAAATACAGTTTAAAAGAAAACAGATGATTATTGTAATGGCACTGAAAACATTTGCATCAGCTGTGCTTCGTTTAAAAGAAAACAGATGATTATTGTAATGACATTGAAAACATTTGCATCTGCTGTGCTTTGTATTGTTTAAAATGGACGAATTTCACTTTTTAATTTAATAAAAAGACGTAGAAAAAGAATTTTCCCAGACTGGTGACCATTTCCAATCGATTTCTCGTGGCCAAAAGCCCCATATAAAATCAAAAAATCAAAAATCCTTAGACGGAGATTCCAGATCCATTTAGCAGACAGACAATTATCTCTCGCTTTAGAAGATAAGATAATTCAACAAAACAACAGCAATAATAAAATAACACAATTGCTCACAAATATACGTTTTTTTAACTAGTTATAATTTTTTAGTTGTAGCTCGAGTTCCAAAGAAGATAACGAAATTTTCTTTGAAATTGTGTAAATTTTTTCATCAGTTTATAAATTAATTAGTTTTCACTATTCAAGCTTGTTTACTAAATAAAACGTCTTTTCTTCATATAAAGACAAATAATAGTGTATTTCAGACGTTAAAGCATAGAATTTTAGAATAGATAAATCGATAGGCAGTAACTAGGTTCAAAACTACTCAACCTGCGTTGGAGGTCCCAACTGTAGCAACTTGTATATCGTCTTTTACCTCTTAACCACTTTTCCTTCCCTGTTTGCGAAACTAGTTCAACCCGAAATTAAACTAACTTGCAGTACTAGGGTACTATCTTGTAGTACTATGTACTATGATGATAGGGTAAAAGGGCTTAATTAAGTGAGAAATTGTTAATTTTACAGGAGAAGCACTCAAAGTTTTGACAAACTCACTTGCATTGCAGTATATACTACAACAGCGAGAAGAGAAATAGGGAGATAGGCAATACGGCAGCAAGTAACTAAAGTGTTGTTTTGTTGTCAGTTTTTCTTAAGGCAAGCCATAGCCGAGTGGGTATCGTGGCATCTTCCTGATCAGAAGATACCGGGTTCGAATCTCGGCTAGACGAGGTAACTTTTCATATAGCACATTGTATACTAACAAGACTAAAACAAAAACAATATGTACACATTTACAAACATGTGGCTTACACTACGTTTCTTGCAAATTTCACTTTACTTAGATGTTTAGTGAAAATCTCATTACAAAACTACTGTACTTTCCACATAACTTTGTGTTTATAACTTTGTGTTGGGTTGTTATGTTTTCTTGTTTTCTTTATTCGATTTTTATTTGTCTCTAAAACTAAAAGTTTTCCGTTATTTTTAGTTGTGTGATGTTTTTCTTATCAACTAATTTACAGATTTTCAAAAGTTTTAATCTGTTGTGAATAATATTAGTCGTATCTGTAAAGCAAATTTTTTTCGTAGAATTTTGTCGATGAAATTGTGCTGAAATTGTTTATTTGGCGTCTAAAAGTCCCAAAGTCCCAGATTTTTCAACGACTTGTACAGTTTGGAAGTAACCTTTGAGAAGACCATACCGAATTGTACATTAAACAATGTATTTATGTAATTGACAAGAAACTTTTTTGTGTTACAAGCAGAAATAATTTACTTTAATAAAACATTACAGGAATAAATTTAATATATTTAATAATGAGTTGTGTAGTTATTATTACCGTTAGGTATATATTGTTAATTAATGCATTTGACATTTACAGCAAACATGTTTTCAGTAGTTAATTAACAACACATGCTTTAGTAAAATACAAGTATTTAATTTAATCTAATTAAAATTAACTGGTGGTACCTAGTAAAACAAACATAAATGCATCTATTTATATAGTTGGTACATTAAAATGTACAGTACTACAATCGATAAAATGTTGACTCGTATAGTATGTTAGTTGAAAAAATATAGTTCGAACTGAACTATCGTACTCGATTCCACTCAAACCTTCTCTTTTAAACGTAAACAGTAAACACGGGTATTGAAACGGTTTCAGATATAACGAAATTAACATCACGTATATAGAGCTTAATCACATTATTAAATTTCCTAATTATTGTAGTTTGATTTGTTTGTAAGATTAAGTTACAGCAAGATGTATTAACACGTTCACTGCTAAGGACGCACATGTGAGTTTGACACTGAACACTTTGAGAAACGGCCGACGCACAGTGCATTGCGTGCTTTGCATGCCAACCCCCAGTATTGAGAATATTTTCAATACACAATGCATTGCGTACTTTGCACGCCAACCCCCTTATTGGGAGTATTTTCAATACACAATGCATTGCGTGCTTCGCACGCCAACCCCCGTATTGGGAGAATTTTCAATACACAGAGTATTGCGTGCTTCGCACTCCAATTTTGAGCCCATGTGCGTCCGCTTTAAAATATTATTGATTATTACGTAGAAAGGTTCAAGAATACAAAATAAAGTAATTTCTACTCATTTAGACTATAAAAAAATAAATAAAAGGTCAGCTCCTAGCATAGGAAATACGAAATTTGCGTAGCAGTGGACGTATTAACGGCTTGTGCATACAATCCCGTAATGTTTACATTGGCAATCTTTCTTAAATTTCAAAACTAAAAGTTATTAAATCTCAAATAAAATTAATTATAAACTGTGTATATTTTTAAAATATTTAAGGTAGTCAATATATTTTCCATTTAAACTAGTTACTATATAAAGGTGAGTAATATAGTTATAAATAATGAAGAAAAACACAAGGTGTGTAACTATTAATATAGTATTTTTCCAAATTTTAATCCAATGTTAAATACATTTTTTTTTTTAGAGAGCATATAATTTTTTTTATATGGTCAATCGTATAATGACGGCCCATCCCTTTTAAAGGTCTTGTTATAAAGAGAAAAAAAAGAAAAGTTTAATACGATAACACTGAATATAGTAGAAATCGAAAAACTATGCACTTAATCAAGTGGATATATTACAGTAAAGCATTTATTTCGTTATAGCTACAGTTTGATTTACGCACGTACATTTATCATTAGGTTTGGACCTTTTCAATGTCAGTGGGAAGAATAAATCCTAAAGTCAGTTACCGAAAAATGTTAAAATCAGTTGCGCTACAGTAAACGTTTCTAAGTAACAAAACAGTTTTGATGTTATGGAGGCTTGTTGAACTCGGCCATTTAAGCAAAATTTACTCGATTCAAACAATATCAAAATAAAACAATTTGTCACAAAACGAAGTATGTTATCATACCATGTTTACTAATGGAAAAGAAAAGAGAAAAAGAAAACATATCAATGATTACAAAGTTTAAAATCAACTAATAATTACTCTTTATAAGCAGTAGTGAAAGAAAACCATGATATGATGTAAACCATGTTATTATGTTAGGTTGTGATGTAATTTTAAGTTTATTATAATTTTAAATAAATTGTTACTATTTTTACAACTTGTCTTACAAAGATAGTAAGAAGTATAAAGATGTTAAGAAAAAATATAGTAAGAAGTAAAGTTTTATAAGTTATATACACATAAATAAGAAATGGAATTATTTTACATTTTTTCACTTTTACAAATTTAATTTTTCTATTTTCTTCTACATAAAAGTCATTTTGAAACCCAAACTTGAGATCTATTAAAAATAATTAAACAAATAGATTCATTTACTTTAATTATTGTACACTTTTACACATTTTTCGTATCCAAATGGACTTTTCGTATCCTGTGCACTGATTTTTCTATTTCTTTCTATATAAAATTCATTTTTAAACCAAAACTTGAGATTTATTAAACAAATAGGTTAATTTACATTAATAATTTAACACTTTTATAAATTTGTCTTAAGTATCCAAATGTTGTAATTAGAATTACTTATATGATTTACTTTAGAAAACATTTTTTAATATATTTTGAAAACTTTAGTACATAATAAATCGGGAAATATAAAAGTTTTAAAAGTTTAGATAACAGTCTATATATTTTATATAGACTAGTTATATAGTTTAGTTATATATTTATATGTATATATGTGTAAAGATGTGGAACAATAAATATCATATCATATCATATCATAAACTAGTAGGCTTAATAAAAATCATTGAAGATGCTGTTGGAAACAATAAATGAACATACTTTTCCTCTAATATTTTAATCTGTGCCATATTCCCTTTATATTTATAGTTATTCGTGTCATACTTTTAGAAATTAGACGATCTTAATTATAACTATCGTTGGAAAACTTCGAGTATATTCGGATATCTTCGGAAGGAGTGGGGGTCGTGGAAACTATGGAAACTATGAAGTATATTATTCCAAAATTTTACCCTAAATGACTCATTTTAAGATAGATAATGTAAAATAAATTCGCGCGTGTGTGGCGTTGAAAGATGAATCATTAAATAACATTCTATATAATTTAAAAAATAGCGCTTTTGATTAATTTAAGTTAGATAATTTAAAATTCGCACGTTATGACTCATTTAAAGTAATCGAATAATTTTAAAAATCGCTCGTAAAATTGGAGTGGAAAAGTACTGAGTGACTAATTTAAAGATAACGCCAACATCTGGTTAAACTTTGATCATTAGATTAATTATATACATAAATTATTCTCTTATTTACTTTGTTTTGTTGACACACTGGACCAAACTCCTGTTGAGCTTTGAGATAACACACTTGAACTAATTATTTACATAAATTAATATCTTATTGACTTACTTTATCTTTGTTAACACAATGGCGCTAGACGTTTGTCATTGTTGACACAAGAAGCAAAAAGTTATAATTATTTCTTATCTTTATTTACTTATCTTATCTTTGTTTACTTACCTTATTTGTTTACTTATCTTTTCTTTGTATACTTATCTTATCTTTCTTTACTTTTCTTTATTTACTTATCTTATCTTTGTTTACTTACCTTTTCTTTGTTTACTTATCTTATCTTTGTTTACTTATCTTTTTTACTTATCTTATCTTTGTTTACTTATCTTATCTTTGTTTACTTTTCTTTTCTTTATTTACTTATCTTATCTTTGTTTACTTAACTTTTCTTTGTTTACTTATCTT
>JAGFPH010000269.1:451045-461579 GCA_018207615.1 Philaenus spumarius | reverse complement strand
GAATATAATTTTAGGTTACGTAAATCAAGCAATAGCGAAGCATTGCCCGGTCCACTAGTAAAGGTTTAAACTGATTTTAATATTTTACTAGTAACTAGTTATTTCTTATTATTGTTTCCATAAGATTTTTTTTTAAATGGTTCAAACACTGGTTAATATTTACTATTTAGAAATATTACTATATAGTAAATGTTTGAGTAAATTTTATGTTCAAATTACAAAATAGATAAAATAATTATATCTTTCAATACTCCTTATTCTCTCAACAAAATGAGTGTTTAAAGAGTTATATTTTTTAATATTGCAATCAGCTAATGACTAGAAGCCTGTTAATATTCATAATACCACAACTAGAGTTTATGCCCTTCATACATAGTGGAAATAAAATAATAGATACATTAAACTTAAAGCTATATACTAGACAAATAAATATATTTTACGGTTTTTCTATTATTTTTTATTTGCCTCCATGTCAATTTAAATCAACTAGAAAAAAACAATACTATTTATTAACAGTTTATTTCCTCAAAAAGTTTCGTAATATTTATAATGCATATTCTAGTGTTTCATTATTCTCTGTGTTGACATTTCCTATTAAATAAAGCAAAAGGGCTTGGCTGCAATGTCAAGAGATGCATGGGAAAACAAATATAACTCAGGAAAATTCTTTCTTTTTTACCTTGTCAAGGCTTAACTGGGTTAATGTACTTTATGTAAAATGTTTTTTAAAAGTTAACCTAATTGTAAAATAGTTTCGAATTTATAATATTTACAACTTTAAATTCAATTCAAAATCAACCAGTGTCATGTTTATTTTTAACATATTATTCAATATTATATTTGCATTTCCATTTAATTCACCAATCCCTTTAAGTTTCTCTATTTGAGTGAATTGTGTTAAAAAACACAAACTAGCAATTTCAGTTTTTTACAAACCAGACTGTACGAAAACTTTGCCAGTCCTAAAAGTAATTAGCAGTAACGACTTTTCCAGACAATGTATTTTCTCGAAGGTTGGGCAGAATGTAGAAGGAAGCAAGACGGCCTTTTCGAGGGTTATTATGTAAATATGTTAAGAGATGTAACAGGACTTGAGAAGAAATATCACTCTCCAGGCAGTAAATGTGTCTTTTTATGAACTTCAAAACATACACTGAATGTGATATCTATTTTTAGAGTTCTTTATATTTTGTAATTTACCTTCAAAAATTAGAAGAAGATACATGTCAAATATTTTTAAAGTTGAGTATGTTTCGCCAGACAGCACCTTCCAGATTTTAATTGTAAGGAAGGTTACAAATAATTATTGTTTACCGTTTGTGTATCAATTATTATAATTTATTAATTTTACTTTCTCACTATACTATAGTATAGAGAAAGTATAGTGATCGCAAAAAAATCGATGTTGAGATTTTTGTAAAAATATCCGTTTTGGGACCCCCTAAGTCCAAAAAAGTGTTTTTTTACAAAATGTATGTCTGTATGTACACAAAGCTAGAGCGAAAACTATTCGATCGATTTCAAACAAATTTGCACCAGACATGTCAAGTAGGCCTGTATAGATGCACGAAAGACGATTTAAAATTTTTTTGAAAAACAACCCTCTTTTTGGCAAAAAAAACCCCAAAAAATCAGTTATTATTTTTTTATAAAAAAAACGGCTCTAACGATTTTGATAAAATTGGGCTTATTTGAAGCCTTTAATGTACCCTACCATATGCAAAATACCGCATCTTTCTAAAAATTCTCGTTTAGCTAATAATAATAACTGATTTTTGGAGGTTTTTATCCATAAAGGGGGTTGTTTTTCAAATTTTTTCAAAACATTTTTCGTGCATCTATACAGGCCTAATAGACGTGTTTGTTGCAAATTTGTTCGAAATCGATCGAATAATTTTCTCTCTAGATAATAATAATAATATTTATTAGTTAATCTCCTACCTTAATAAATCACCTCTTCTATAAATCACCTACAATTATGAAGTCACAGTGAATCTGTTTAATAATTTAAATATGTTTGTGAGAAAGTATGTGCCAGTTCCTGGTACCGTTTATTTAATTTTGTGTGTGTGGTGTGCTTACGTTATTGATTATTGTTTCATGAATACAACTGAAGCAAGAGAAGTAATCATTATCCTCACCATTACTATCACTGACTATAAAGCAATCATACGGGTCAGTTCATTTTTAGTTATTTTATTATACAGGGTGTATCAGGAAGAAACCGAAAGAATTGCAGGACGTGTTCTACTGGTGAAAATAATGAAAAAAGTTCATATAAACATAGGTCCGCAAACGCTTCGTTTTCCAGATATCCGCCATTTTGTTTTTTGTTCAAAATAATTCATATCTAAAGAACGGTTTGACTGATTGAGTTCAAACTTGGAACGAAGTTTAACCTAACAGTGATATACCTCAAGAAAAATAAACGATTAAATCCAATCATGCTTTTCAAAATGGCGGCGGTTTGAAAATTTCAAACCTAAATTACTCCAAAACTGTACATTTTAACGAAAAATGTCAAGACACCTTTTTTGTAGCCCTTTTGATTACCTATCGGATGGTCTAACTGTCAAAACAATCGGATGAAGGATAATAGCTAAGTTAAAAGGTAATGACAACAAATGTCCATACAATATTGTAGTATTTACTGTGTTGGTATAGGATACCGGGTTGAACAAACCAATTAGTACACATAACTTAACTGTTATCCTTCATTTGATTGTTTTGACAGTTACACTATCCGATAGGAAATCAAAAGGGCTACAAAAAAGATATCTTGACAATTTTCGTTAAAATGTACGGTTTTGGAGTAAATTAGGCTTGAAATTTTCAAACAGCCGCCATTTTTAAACTCATGATTGGATTTAATCGTTTATTTTTCTTGATGTATATTACTGTTAGGTTAAACTTCATTCCAAGTTTGAACTCAATCAGTCAAACCGTTCTCTAGATATGAATTATTTTGTACAAAAAACAAAATGGCGGATATCTGGAAAACGAAGCGTTTGCGAACCTATGTTTATATGAACTTTTTTCATTATTTTCACCAGTAGAACACGTCCTGCAATTCTTTCCGTTTCTTCCTGATACACCCTGTATATAAGTAATATATGTATATGGTAAGCTAAAGATGGTGGAAAATTATAACTTTTAATTAAAAGTAAAGTTAAGTATAACTGAATATATAGTATATAATTTGGTTTAGTACATCTATACCGTATGTTAAATCTATGCTTCTATCCGAGTTAGTAACTAAGCATGTAGTAGCGCCTTCCCTGTTGTCAATTAGACTCAAGGGAAATTGTGTATGCGAATTTCCCTCCTTTGTATACAAATCAAATACAGGAACTGAGTTTCCATATTGTAAAGCTCTACCCTATACGTGACAATGAGCAATTCTAATTTAATACAAATACTAAATAATACAGTTCAAAATTAAATATAGGCATATTCAGAATAGTTTAAAATTGTGGAATATAATTAGTGTCTTGTTGCTTACTTAGAATGGCGTAGCAAGTAACGTTTGGTATATTTTGACTAGGGTGATTTTTAGGGCGTGTCAATATTCTGTCCCGAATAAACATGGTTTATGCTAATATTTTCATAACAATCATTCTGATGTTATTTCTTGTCCTTACTTTACTTTATAGAATCAACCTTTTTCAAAATAATTGTCCACAATAGTTGCATTTAAAAAAATCTGACATCCTGTACATTTGGGTATAAATTTGAAATACCCTGATGTTAGCCGAAGTCGAAATCTGTCCAACGCTGTTGGTTAAGTTCTTACATTAAAACTTAAAGCTGAGATAAAATTGTATTCTAGACTTTGGCCTCACTCTATATATGGTCTACATAAACAAATGTACGGTTAAGCAATTAGTCATAGAAGGCTGTTCACAATTTTGTACAAACAAAGGTACAGCTAACATACTAATAAGGGGATAAAACCTAAGATGTCATTTATACAACATTAAAACCCTTTATTTTCCGCAGTTTGTTTGGATAATGAATTTAATAAAACACTTTCTTACAAAATAAAAGACATTAAAGGTATTTTAAAGGCAAGTCTCACTTATATTATAATTAGTATTACATAATATGTGTAACTACAATTAGTCACTTAAACCTGCCAATTACGACTAATTTCTATGCTCTTCTTGTATGATTTAATTAAATTTAGTTTGAATTTTATAAGGATGTTTAAGTCGTGAAAGCAGACAGGTTTACCCTATAATAATTACATTTTCCTACTCTTGTTATGAAGGGTAGCTATTGTCACACTACTAACAGAACCCAAAGTAGGTGTTTGCCGCACGTGTGCGCCAAAGTGCAATGCTAATAAAGTGGGATTTACTTTGCGTACCCGGGTACGCAAAGTAAATTTTAGTTTTATCCTATTCATGTGCTGACTTTGAAACATAAAACAAGTCAGCTGTTCCATTGTTCGTTTATTATTTCCTAACCTGACATTGCTGTTATTGATAGCGAGTTGTAGTTAGGCTATTTAAGAGTTGGTATAACTTAATTAAGACGTAAACTTATTTAATAATGGAAATAAGTGATAGTGAAGTTGAATGTGACAATACTCCTCCACAAATAATTGAAACTGCAAGAAATGTAACTTTTAAATTAATACCTTCTAAGTCGCGGGAGAAATATGAAAGACGGTATGAACTATTTCAATCATGGTGCAGTGAAAATGATGTTCATAAAATATGAAAATTGCCGCCTCGGCTTCAACAAGCGTAGGAAAAATCGTGTGTGCAACACAAGCGCAAAGTGTCTTTGCTGCATTCGAGAAAATTTTCTCAAAAGTTTCTCTCGTACAGCAAAGGGGCACTTTGCGCACATGTTGCACAAATAGCTGTTTCTTCCTTCCTCCTCCACGTATAAGTAGTCTATAAAAAGCCCTTGTTTGAGAAAAAACTAACTTCAGGTATAGAGTTATTTGTGTTTTGCATTCTTATTGTAAATGAATGAAAACCTGAATCTATAAATCGATATGGAATGGGTAAACAAAAATAAGATTCTCCAAAGTGTGATAGCTTTGAATATTAAAATCCATTAAAAATGTATTAACGGTTTGGAAATATCTGTACAAGTCCTGTAAACAGCATTTATTAAGTTATTTTAATAACATTTTTACCTGTTAAATAATATTGATATGTATTGGAAATATACTTTAAAAACTAATTACATCTCTGAATTATTAAACAATTTGTTGAAGACTATTTAAATAACATTATTTTATGACCACTAGAATTTGCACGTTGACTGTCTATCACACAGGTTTTCTCAGATACGGTTTGGTGTAGAAGGCTGACATTTAGCATGACTATACTTAGTGAAGACCCAAATACAGAACTAGAGTATGACAAATCAATTTCGAAACTCTTCAGGCTTGTTTTAAAGATAAAATGTTTAGTAAAAACTATCAACTGAAGTAACGTATTGAGAAAATCATATAATTTAATTATTAAAAACAAATCTGCGCGGTGCAGAGTAAAAGCTTAAAATTGTCTGAAAAATACAAGATGTCGACCTTGAAGGAGCATTTCTATAATCCTATTTCTTTTTATGTTTTATAAATATTTTGTGTATTATATTATTTAAACCAGTTGAAGTAATAAGTAGTAATATACCATCTCCTCATTTAAATCTACATATCGTATCGATATCTACATATTAACTAAATATTTATTTGTATTTGTAAAAATAAACTATACATTTTAGATGTCGATAATAATCTACTCAGCGTATGAACTTTCTTGTAAGACGATTTAGACATTTTAAGAACAAATCATTTTACATTTTATAAAATGAAACATCCACAATCACGGGTTATTAAAAGTTCACATTTAATATTTTTGTTAACGTTTGTCGTAATTTGTATTAAGTTTAACTGGTTTCTATTAAACAAAGCTAAATAAAAAATAATAATAATGTAATACAAATTAATAAATCTGTAGTAACTGTCATTAATGAACTGTGTGTAATAAAATGTATTTAGTTGGTTTCACTAGTAAGGTTTTTATTGAATATATCAAGAAAACTATTACCATTGAATATATAACCTATTCAAAGCTATTACTCTTAGATTATAATACCTCTGCATAAGAGACGATGCGAAAGGTCAAATGTTTTTATCATTATCTCCATCTTTGTTAAAAGTCTTCAGCACGCTCCAGTACGTGTTGGCTGTATACAAATGTTCTCTAACAGTTTTGTTTCATTAAAAATATATTCCCTGTAGCGTTTGGGAAATACATTACTGTCTGCTACAAAAAGTCTAGAATTATACAAAATAAAAAAACTCATAAGACTTAACTCCATGGATTTCTTATAAAGAAAACCTCTTGTAAATAGTAACGGGTAAAAGCAATTAGCTTAAGTCTAAGCCCTTCCCAAGAGCCTCATTGTAGGGGTAACTGAAAGAAATGAGACAAATACAAGAGAGCGTTACACTTTAATAATAGTAACGTGACATTGGTGAAATTGTGAGTGTTTGTTGTGTGATTTGTGTGTAGTAAAAACGCCATCGGTTAGAAAGTTTGAGAATTTATATTTTAAGTGGTAGGATTTTGGTTTTCAAAAATGGTTTGTTGGTTTGTAGCTATATCACAAATTTTCATAAATAAAAACTATTAAAAAATATATTTACTATTCTTTGCGAGCTAGTTTTGTTCTTGTTAGCATTATAGTTGTTTATTTTGTACAGTAAAATTTTATAAGCTCATCTGCACTCTTAAATGTACTTAATTTCTTTCTTAATCGTTATTATTACTACTAATATTGCATATGCATTAAATTAAAAATATTTCATAAATAAATTTCCTTCTCAAATACGATTTTGACACATTAAATTTTTACAAAAAAAATATACATTAATGCATTATTAAATTTGATTAAACATGCAATTACGTATCACTCAAGTCTCATATAAATTTTAATTATTTGTGGTGGTTTATACAATAATTTAACTACGGTTAATGTTTTGTACCTTCTTTAAATATAAGATTAGAAGAAATTTTAAGAATGTTTTTTAGTTAATTAATTAAATAACTGTTGGCTTCGTATGACAAAGATATATAATTTATTACATGTATCCGATATAGAATCTTATTTTAACGCTTTGAGACCAGAATATTAAATACACACAGAGTCTGAAATAAGTCGTTATACATCTTGATATAATTTAAATGGATTGCTAAATCAACGTAATACCTGAACTATACCTATTATAAAAAAACTTCTATTGTTTAAATTCTGCCTCCCTTTTGAAAGGTAACTTTAAGTTTTTAAATGGCAACCCCTATCTTGTGAAATATTATTGAAAATCCTTTTAAAAACCATGAATTTTCACACACCAGTTGACGCACACATTCGCTACGGTCAAAACTTTTATTTTGTAAGTTATTTTTATAACTTTATATTGTTTAAAACAAGGAAAGGGATGTACCAAATCTTATATAGTAACAGTAATTTACCTTCAGGAGGAACCTTAAAAACCTATTTACAAAATCTCAAAAGCCCTAAGACTACTGATCGTGTCATAAATTCGGCAGAACTTGTATAATTTATTTGTTGAATTAAATTGCGTGTACTATATTAATTAATTAAAAAATGCACTATCACTTTATTTTATGGAAGCTATTTCTAACGCAATACATTACAAATGTAATCAATAATCAAATTGAAAATGTTTATCAATAGTTGTATTATTTTTTCATATAAATAGTCTTTATTTTATGTTTGTTACACATTTTGTAAACATTTAATTTCTTTTTTAATTAGTTAATTGTACAAAACAAATAAAATCTAATTATCAATTTATTTCGAAGAAACTACTTGCAAAGTTGTACATCTCAAAAACATTTTTCTTTTTTTTTTAATCAATTTGAAATCTAATATCAATAATAGTACTTTTTATTCTGTGTTTTGTATTTATAATAAATTTCAATAATTTCGTTAATTATACCAATGAAATTTTAATGAATTGCCACATTATTTTAAAGAAAGTATTTGCAAAATAGTGCATCACAAATTTATCAATAATAAACCTAATAACATTGAAAATTACTGTAAACTTTAGTACCTTACGTAAATAAATAATAAATCCTTCAAACATTTGTTACAAAAAAGTTTAGATCCCCCAACAAACACTTCTTGTTGACATAATAATTACACTTTATTTTTTCTTGCCGTTAGTCGTAAACATTACATTACATGCACTGTAATGTTCAAATTTATTTTCCTTAAAAGTTACATATTTACCCAAGCAACGAATCCATAAAACCGTTAATTGAGAATACTATGTATTGGTCGTTGTCAAATAATGAGGTTATTGGAACTTTCTTCGCATATCATTGTGTAATAATCTTTGTCATAACATTACCTTAAGGACGACGCTTATCCAATACCCAATGTTTCTATCTTTGTTTAAGCTATTTTTATATTATTATACCGTGTATTTTTATATCAATATGATTTTCATATCCATTTTTCCCAAATATACACTTACATTATTTACGTTGTATTGAAATTGTGATTAACAAACTTTAAACCATAAAATATGTTTTTTTTTATGTATATACTAGCTGCCCGATCCGACTTTGCACGGATAGACAAATCAAAGTTAAACGTATATTAACAAACAAAAAAATATATCAATAAATGTAATACACTATGTATTTCTTATAAGGATTTTTAGTAACTTTGACCCCACGAACCCCCCTAAAATTTCGAATTTTTTTAAAACCTTTCTTAGCGAACACCTAGGGCCCTAGAGGAAGCTACCAACCAAATTTCATTCCAATCCATTCGGTGGTTTTTTTAGTAACTTTCCCCCCCCCCCCCCTCCCCCCAACCTAATAATATTTCGATTTGGTTTAAACCCTTGTCTTAGCCAGCACCTACGGCCCTAGATGAAGCTACAAACCAAATTTCATTCCAAACCGTTCAGTAGTTTTAGAGAAATAGTGATTTCGAATTTTTTGAAAACCTTTCTTAGTTAGCACCTATGGACCTAAAAGAAGCTAGATGCCAAATTTCGTTCGAATACGTTTGGTAGTTTTTTAGAAATCGTGATTTAGTAACTTTGACCCCCAAACTCCGTCTAAGATTTCGAATTTTTTAAAACCCTTTCTTAGTGAGCACCTATGGCCCTAAAGGAAGCTACATACCAAATTTCGTTTCAATCCGTTCAGTAGTTTTTGAGATTTCGTGATGAGTCAGTGAGTGAGTGGTATTTGGCTTTTATATACATAGATTATAAGCACTTTATATTCTTTTACATTATTTTACCAACAGAGTGTATACAAAGTATGTTCGACCCATTCATCTTAAATGTATAACACCTGGGCCTCATGTATAATCCTCGTGCTTTACTTCTGTTTATATATTCATGTTGTTCGCGCAGCAAGTGCTTCTCGAATTTAAATGAAGTTCTGTGACTGTTATAAGTTAAATTTACTGTACCATAAGATTACATTTTATAAAACACATTACATACCAAATTGCTACATTTCTTAGATAATATTTATAAAAGCACTAATAGTTTTACTGAAGTTTGATTTACATCATAAAAAGCAAGTATGGCTCGGCTTGGATATTGTATTAAAAGTTTTGAAAATGTTACTATATATGCCAACAATTGGTTGTGCCACTCTTGGGTGTGGTAAACAAAATAGTTAATTTGGAAAGTGACTGGGTCGGGATCGAATGTCTTCTTATATTATTAATTTAAAACAAAGTTGTTAGACAATTAAAGAAAAATATATTGATGCTATGGATATACAGTTAAACAAAATCACTTCTAAGTAAAGTTCTATAGTATAATTTACAATATTAGTACCCATCATTATTTTAAGAAGTTTATGAAGTTGCCGCTGTAGGAGATTAATTAGGTTGAATGGTCTTACTATTGAATGGCTGGATTTTAGAACATAAATTGAATTTGGTACATATGTCAAACCAGAATTAATCCGAAGAACTAATTATTGCCTTAGTATATGTTTATACTATTATGTTTGGTCAAACTGCAAAATGTTTATAATGAGTCTTCAACTGTTTTAACTAATTAGGTTGCAGTGTTTTAAATTTGCATAACTGATTTTAAATAAAGTTTAGCTCATTTTTTATTTAAGTTTGGAGGAAAGAGCCAAACTTGCCCTAAATGGAAAACCAGTTACATTAAAAGTATTGGCAAACATGAGCCAGTCGGTTTTACTTTACTTTATACATATTCTCAGCCATTTTTGGCTTCGCTAAATTGTTACATAAAAGTGATAATAAAGACTGAAACACAAATTATTAAGTTTAAACATAATTATGTTATAGGCACGTCATAATACTTATAAAAACATTATATAATATGTATTTCGCATGGGTTTATAATTAACTTTAATCTATACTAGGGGCTCTGCCCCTGGACGCTCCGCGTCCCAACCCCGGCTCGGCCTTCGGACTCAGATGGCTGCTTCGCTTCGCTCGCAGGTGGAAAATTCGATAAAGAATCTCGTTAATCTTT
>JAGFPH010000269.1:438997-450945 GCA_018207615.1 Philaenus spumarius | reverse complement strand
TGATCAACAACTGATTTGGATCAAAAACTGAATATAATTTTAGGTTAGGTAAATCAAGCAATACCGAAGCATTGCCATGTCCACTAGTTATGTACTTAATTCAAACGTCCGCATTGGGTTGGGCCTTAGATTACCATTTCACACTATTTATAGCCTATTTTTGTGCGAGTTTCGTGAACAGCCTACTAAAACTTATGCATTGAACAAAAACACTTAGGACTATTATACTGCGAACTGTTGAAGACTTCCCCTGAACCAACACATCGTATTTATTATTTTGTTATGAGTTTTAACTGAAGAACAACTCGTATTTAACTGTCCTAAAGATAAATACATACACGGATTCCATATTTCATTAAATTTTAGTTTGATTTTACAGCGAGTAAAAATGTGTATGTACTAATTTGGCGATTAATGGTGTTATACTCAATAATGTAAGTAAAAATATGTTTGTTTACATTCCATTTTTATATTATTTCTTGTGTTTTAATAGACTTTAAATAACACTAGATTGTTATTATTTAAATTACTTCTTATTGACTCTACAATGTAAGTTATTCTTAAATGGTACTTAGGATATATCTATATATATAAAAGCGAAAACCCACTGACTCACTGACTCACTCATCACGATTTCTCAAAAACTACCGAACGGATTGGAATGAAATTTGGTATGTAGCTTCATCTAGGGCCATAGGTGCTCACTAAGAAAGGGTTTGAAAAAAATCGAAATTTTAGGGGGTGTTTGGGGGGATCAAAGTTATTAAAAAATGACTTCTTCAAAACTACCGAATGGATTTGAATGAAATTTGGTATGTAGCTTTCGCTAGGGCCATAGGTGCTCACTAAGAAAGGGTTTGAAAAAATTCGAAATTTTAGGGGGGGATCAAAGTTGTTAAAAAACTATTTCTTCAAAACTACCGAATGGATTGGAATTAAATTTGGTATGTAGTTTCCTCTAGGGCCATAGGTGCTCACTATGAAAGGGTATGAAAAATTCGAAATTTTAGGAGGGGTTTGGGGGTATCAAAGTTACTAAAATCATAATTTCAGATCTTTTATTATTATGACAATAGTGCTTTTATTATTTAAGATCTATATATATAAAAGCCAATTACCACCCACTGACTGAACATTTAAAAAGAATACAATTACCTTAAAAGGGCTGAAAATAGCAACCACCACGGGCAACGCCGTACGGGTCAGCTAGTCTACTATATACACGGAACAATTTCACATAAGACAAACCTTGTGAGTAATCTCAAAAAAGATCGCAGATTTCAAAATCCAATAACTTGATATTAGTAAAAAATGTATTATTCTTATTATTCGTTGAACATTACAAAACTTGTCTCGAGAGATTAACATAGAGTTGTTCATCTTCTTACAATTCACATAAAATTACATTATTTCGTTTAGATAGGTGAAGCAGAAACGTATCATTAACAAATATTGTTTAAAACAAACTGAAACACATTGATAAACAAAACAAAACGTTGATAATCATTAATAAATATGTTTAACGTGGTACAAAATAATAATCTTATTATCACTTCATATTTGAGACTGAGAAATAAAACGCTCGTTCAGTTAAACAGTAATGTAACAGCTTCTCTTTCAATTAAGATACAGTCGGAAAGCGGCAAATATATAATAAAGCCATGGAAAATTAATCTTGGATCTTTTAATTATTTCATCTTATTTACTTTAAAATTAAAATTTAAGACGATTACGAATACGAAACAAAAGTACTGAATTTATGGCATTTAAGATTTATTTTAATAATTTAATGTTAAAGCGAAACTACCTTATTGTTTGTTAAAGTTAATTTTCTTCATGAAACCCCAATTTAATTTTATTTATAAATTAGCTTTCTAATAGCGGGATTCCATAGGTTGTTTAGACAATATTGAATTATTTATGTTTCCTAAATCTACAGATTAGACAATTAATTCCAGAAAAAACAAAGAAAATAGAATCAATATTTGTTAAGAGAGGCAGTTTGTGCAGCATGATTTAATATACAACTATTGCATAAAGAACAGCTGGTATTGCAATAATACTTATTGTGATAAAGTAAATGTTTTGAACTTATTTACCACATATTTGTACACTCCAAAATTACAAATGTTTACAATAATGCATAGCCAACCATTTTTTTAAAGAAAAATAAGGAAAGGTTTAAAATTTCGCAAAATGTAAACAAAACAGATTCAGACATTTTTTTAGTACCACAAAATTTACACAAATATTTTATATGAGTCAACTTCGTCAGGGAAACTTGAACAAATAAGCTTAACGAGAAAGGTAGATAGATGTTAATCACCGCCTATGATTTTACTGTCTTATAAAGCGATAGAGGAAAATCTGAGCACATTTTTCAAATCATGGCAATTAAATTGTTTCAATCTTATTTTCTCAAAATAACTAAACAAATTTACGGGACGTTACATAGTGTTAAAATGAGTAATTTCATACACATTGATTTATTTTTCAAACCTTTTATTTTAAAACCACTATTTTCAAAAGAGAAAAATCATTATGTTTCAAATGTGATATTATGTAATAATATATATTCTATTTTCTTTAAGCTTATATTGCAGGCAGTATAATTATGTATCTTTACCTCTAACTATTGCATGTGTTTATTACCAAATTACAATCCTATTCTCTATGGACAGGGATTTTACACTGTGAATAAAGCTTCTGAATTTGATTGTATAGTCTGGAAGGAGACAATGTACACACGGATTTCCCAGAAGTCTCATTTTGAACACAGCATTAGGATACAATACACTTGATGACGTCATACTGGATAACGTGCATGTAAATGTCTGTTCCAGACAATATGGGAGTATGTCGGTAAACATTCAACGGCTCTGATTACGTGTAATTATTATTATTATTGTTTCAATGTTTACTTTGGAAAGTAGAATACATAACATTCAATACACATGTTTGTTTTAGTTTCTGAACACATAACAGAGTTACAACCAAGAAATCGTTCTAGTATTGGCTATCCATAAACATGTAATGGAGTTGATATTTAGTAAAATGGTTGCAGAATATTTTGAAAAGATAAATAACATAAGTTCAAACAAGATTAAAAACAGTCTTTGTTTTATATTTCTTAGCCATTTAAAAGTAAGAGTGTAGAAATGCAGCTGAAAATAACTCTTTACCAAAAATGTTGTTTTCAATCCACAGTTTAAAAAATAATTCCAAAAAATTCAGACTTTAACAATACCTATTCCACATGCCCCTTACACATACCAAAAGAAGTTTTGAAAGTTTTTTTTATCTAGCCTTAATTACTCACTAATAAATAGAAACAGCTAAGTAAAAACATTTCTCTCTCCATGTGTTTATTAAAAACATTTCCAGACTTTTAGTGTTGTTTAAATATTAACGAGGAATATTCTTTGATCTGTGTAAACTGTATACTACGCTCAGCATTTACACAAATAAATAAATAAAATACGATATTTATATTGCAGTAAAACTTTGTTTCTATAAATGAGCTCTTTTATTCTTTATAACGACCTAGTTTGTTTGAAAGTAAACAAGACAAGCAAATACTAAGTGCGCCTTTAGCACTGCAGACACCACAACACAATGGGGTTGTTTAGCTTTGTAGGGCAGTCATATTTTTGTATCTAGGCTGTATTTATGAGGGTTGTCATTTTGAATATTTATTATTTAAATGTATTTCTTATCGTTGTTTCTCCTTGAATAAACAATATGATAAATAAACTATTTAAAACGAAATCATCTTACTCAAACAAGTTTCATTAAACATTATCAAATAATTCAACATAAAACACATTTTTAAATAAAATAAAATATTTAACTGCTAGTTTGTAATTATATAGTGTACATAGCATTATTACCAAACATGATTTGTAAATTTGATTCATAATACTGTGAAGTGTTTTCGTTCAATTTTAAAACTTCCTTTACTTTCATTTAAAAAGAAACATATATGTCTATAGTAAAGCAAATGTAAAACATTATTTAACGTGCGATTTAATCGGCAAAGAATTTTAACATGAGTTTGGGAATAATTCATAACATAACTCATTAAGTGAATAGCTCCATATTTTGGAAAAATTTTACCTTTATTTCTCATAAATAAAAATAAACTAGATTTTAATGATTCTTCGAATTCAAATGATATTTAGAATTAAACTTGAATATAAAAGGTTTAATGCAGTTATGAAGGTATGTCCACACTTATGAGCTTTCGTTTCCAATTCAACTTGTTTTTCAACTTTCGTCTAAGGTGTGCGTTTGTTGCATGCTTCTTTATGTCCACAATAGAAGTTTAATTCCCGTAAACTTTACGCCGGGAAGAGATAACAAGATGCTGGTTTACTCTTAAGTATACTCGTGGCCTAATCTACTTATACGTTTGGGGAAAGAGAAAAAGTCATTCACTGTGGATGGAAAAAATATGTAAACAAACGAAATAATAAATAAGTAATGAGCTGAACTTGTGAGAAAGTATCTTGATAAAATAAAACCTTAACACACAATCTCACAATAAGCCTTTCCTTATTTTTATTTAAAAAATGGTTGGCTATGCATTATAGTAAACATTTGTAATTTCGATGTGTACAAATATGTGGTAAATAAGTTCAAAACATTTACTTTATGATAATAAGTATTATTGCAATATCAGCTGTTCTTCATAAAATATTTGCATATTAAATCATGCTGCACAAACTGCAGCTCTTAACAAATATTGATTCTATTTTGTTTGTTTTTTTTTTCTGGAACTAATTGTCTAATCTGTACATTCAGGAAGCATAAATAATTCAATATTTTCTAAATAACCGATGGGATCCCGCTATTAGAAAGCTAATTTATAAATAAAATAAAATTGGGGTTTCCTGAAGAAAATTAACTTTAACAAACAATAAAGTAATTTCGCTTTAACATTAAATTACTAACATAAACATTAAATGCCATACATTCAGTACTTTTGTTTTGTATTCGTAATCGTCTTAAATTTTAATCTTAACGTAAATAAGATGAAATAATTAAAAGATCCAAGATTAATTTTCCATGGCTTTATTATATATTTGCCGCTTTCCGACTGTATCTTAATTGAAAGAGAAGCTGTTACATTACTGTTTAACTGAACGAGCGTTTTATTTCTCAGTCTCAAATATGAAGTGATAATAAGATTATTATTTTGTACCACGTTAAACATGTTTATTAATGATTATCAACGTTTTGTTTTGTTCTTCAATGTGTTTCAGTTTGTTTTAAACAATATTTGTTAATGATACGTTTCTGCTTTACCTAATGCTTTTGTTAATGCGTTGTGTTTACAAAATATACAGTTCATTAACATATAGTTTTAGAATCTTTATACATACAGACTTTAAATAGTTTGATAAAGTTAAAAGATTTTATTTATTAAGTTGTTTGTGTTTTTATAATTGAGTTTAGTTTTCAACACTTTTATTGGTTTGCGATGTATATGTTCACAGTTCATACTAAACAATTTCTACATCGTAGGTTTACCTAAAGGTGTAGTTTTGTTATTACTTGATATGGTCCTTTAAATGTTATGTCAAATTTGGAGTTAGTTTTCCTTTAGTTTTCAAGTTTGTATGACTTTTAAAATGAAGTGAGTATTTTGATCGAAACGCAGGATTTTTCCATGTTTTTATAGAATTGTTTTTAAGTTTGTAGCTGCAGTTTTAGAATAATATACTTGTCTACAGCCAAATGGTCATGCTTTAATTGTTGTGACATCAGTTAGTGTTAATATGTACGCTACATTAGAAGGTGTTATATGCCCTACAAAATCCATTATTAATTTTGCATTGGCTTATATGTTGTTAAAATTGGATTTAAAAAATCCATATGATTTTGTGTAGGTGTTTTTATCTTTTTTTTGCTAATCACTAGATTTTTGTAGTTTGTGACGAATTATTTATTACAGTTAGCAAGTAAAATGTTCTTTAATTTTAAACCTGTTAAACATCATCATTTTTGTCTAAAGTATAATGACTGAGGGCTCTTTGAATTTGATTATTAATTGATTCTACTCTGTCCGTTTATACTTTTATTTGTTTCGAAAATTTGTGTGGTAATTGTAAAAGTTCAACATTTATTTTTTGAGTTTGTACAGAAGAGTTTGTACAGAGTCCATAACTTAAGAGATTTTGTTAAAGTTTTGCGTTAATGTAGGTGTTTTCAGTGAAACCTTGTCACAAACGTGATCCTCTTTTTCGAATATGTTTAACGCTTTGATATCCTACTGGTGTAAATTTCAGTAGGTAGTTGATTTAAAGTATGTTGTAGGCTACGTTATTAAAGTTTATCAAAAATATTCGTGTATAATATAGAATATTTTATTCACATACCTTCAAACAGTCACTTGTTACTCAGACAAGTCTGACTGCAGTTTCGACATCACACTGTCATTGTCAAAGACAATAAAACTCTCACATTGCATACAAATTTTCACGTTTGTTGAGATGTGTAAATAAACGTTTCCTACAACCGAGCGTAAAGTGCTATTTAACGAATTAAAACACATTGTAAAATGGCCGTTTACCACTCGCCGAGCGATGAAGTAAACAGCTGATTCATATTGATTGTTGTTGTGTCATATGTTGACTAAAAACCGTTAGACTAACCACAATAACTTTGTGAGTATTTTGTTCACTATAGTTAAATAAATAATGGCAAAAGAGTTTGGTGAAATTGTCTGGAATTTTAGGAAAAAGTATGGTATTTTCGGTTGTTGAAAAATTGTAATTTGTAATTCGAGCTTAAAGTGTAGCCTACGCTTTTGATAAATTAGCACGCTCCGCTACGCGTCTATTTTAGTATGTACTTTTCTTATCAAACGATAAAGATATACTTTACGCTCTTAATACATAAATAACTATTTCATATCTTTAAAATTATTCACCATTACAGAGTCGTTAAAATACGTATAAACTATTTAGGTTTTTTACAATACGTCCACTGTCGGGCCATCCCCAGGCAGTTCATGTTAAAGTCAATGTCGAAACTGTGTGCATATCCAAGAATATAAATGTGTACTAAATAGATTTGCTCTTACTAACCTTTATTAAATTAGTTGGCTCTTCCGCTTTGTAAAATTATTTGTATTTCGAATTGTGACATACATTTTTTATAAGTATTTATTTTATTCGATTAGTTTTGTTTAGTCTTATTAGTACAATAGTATTATAAATCATTTATCTTTGTTTCTGTGGGCTCCACTACATTTATCTTGGCTATTATTTGGACAATTCATTTGAGAGAGGTTAAATAATCACAAAATGAATGATTAAATTATAACTTAATGAGCAGTTAAGTATTGTGATTTTTATTATATTACTTTTTTTTAAGTTGCTCTCATTTCCTGACTAGCATTTGCACAAATTACAACAGGGATTGTTATTTTGAACATTTACAACCATTTGTCGTATGATATCAGTTTTATAAATACGTCTTTATAGATCTCCTAATATTTAAAACTTAGTCTATAGGTCAATTATGTTTTTGATGTACATATATAAAGTATACTCTTGTGTAAGCTCTGGCTCTATTAAAAATTTCGTTTACAATTTTTAAATATAGCTACTTACAGTCTTTCCAAAAGCCTTACTTGTCCTTTGACTTTAACACTTTCAAATTGTTTCATAATTGAAAAACTTTGCTTGTTAACCTTTAAAAAACTTTTTACTAAATATTTTTATATTTTTATTCTTTCGAATTTTGTTGTGAAATATTTTTATTTAAATGTTTGCCTTTAAATATTGCAACATTAAATTATTTAAATTGAACTTAAAACTTTAAGTTTTAATGTATTTACTGCACTCCTTTCTTCCACCGACTGCCCATAGTTTGGCTTTTTCCGTATACATACATTCTGCTGACTCTCTGATTTTCTTGTCTTTTCTAGAGAATACAAAATCAATTCATTGTTTTTGCTGTCGAAACCTAAAATCTCAGTAAACATTCGGTGAAACGTGTATATCACAGCAGAAATATCTGTAATGTAAGGCGATATTTCCCAACATTACAATGGTTACATCTAGGTATTAACAGTAACTATTAAATATTTTACTTTCTGTTGTGTGTATGTGTTTTTTTTTCTTTTCATAAATTAATTGTGATTAACTTCACCATAATTAACAATATTTTATTCCATACTATATTAAACATAGACCAATTTATTATTTAAATCATCTCGTCTATCTTGCTGTGCTTTGGTAAGACAGGTTTAGTGCTTGCCCAGCATCAAGAGATAAATTATTGATGAGTCTACTCTAGTTGACAATGCTGGAACTAAGAGGAGTAAAATTCGATGTTTCGATCTAATAATTCTAGACTGAAAAGCCGCAAGGTGATCAAGGCAATCGAAGGTTGGTAGACAGAGCATTTTCAATAATATTTTCAAGGGTTTTAAATGTCTATAATTAATTTAAATAAGTACTGCATAGTTTATTTATTTACATAGTTTAATTTATTATTTAAATAGTGCTTTAAATTATGTTTGTGTATAACGAATGTAAACATCAAAAATGTTTGTCCCTTCTGTTTTGTACTGACCACACGCATTGAACATAATTCATTAAGGGGGCGCTTCCCTGCCCGCCATATTGAATCTGATTCCCATAAGAGCAATGCTACAGAATAAGTCATTTTTTCCCGTTAATTCGTGGAATAAATTTAAAAATTTGGTTTCATTTTGAAGTACTGTCATATGCGGATGTTGATTGCCGAATACATTTTCAGAAACCGTTTTATTGTTTTCATAAACGTATAATATAAATAGTAAAAATAGTAAACTTTATAAATTTTTTACTCATTTGCAAAAAGAGATATTGCAAAAATCCTTAGCAATCAACACCCACAATCTATTTTACTTTAAGAAAAAAAATACAGCTTTCGTTTTTTAACAAAAACAGCACAAAAATATGCTTAATAGTGAAGGTATGTTTTGGTCATTTAACATTGAAATTGGTACCCAACTTCGCCGTTTTGAATGTGGAGAGCCGAGCCTTAAGTTAAACTATGTAACTTTGAAGTACTTCTTCTATAAACCCTGTGAAATATAGCACTGGTTACTTTTAGAATATGTTTTATTCTGTTTACGTTTTAGTTCCGAAAGACAAATTGATAAGATATATAGGACACTTTTCTAGTAGGCATGATTCTCTTATACGTCTCAGAAATATTGGATTCCGCGCTGGAAAGTTGTATCCGTTTTATAAAAAATATTGTATGGAGTTATATTTGATACGTAACTCAGAAATGAAATGTAATAATCTAGTTTTGTTATTTTCTTATTTACAAGGAAACAAGAAGTGACTCTTGTGCATTTGATGGTGTATAGTTTTTAATGGTGTCAACAAAATAAATTGGTCTTCAAGAGACATAATATTATATAGATACTATATTATATATTTTTGTCACCATTAAAAACTGTACACCATCAAATGCACAAGATTTATTTCTATATTTCTATTCTTATAATATATATAAGACCATTAATATTTTGTAAAATTTCGTATCAAGGAATGTTGAGATGGATTAACACTTTCGATTACAACTCAATATTATTATAAATTATTAAATCAATAAAATATATAAAAATTGGATGCTGTCTTATTTGATTTTCAAATTCCACTTGTAATAGAACCTTATCTATTGACATGCTTCATTACAGATCAGTTAACCTAGTACAAGAAGTAGTTGAAACGTTTAAATTGTAGTCACCAGAAACAAACTTACGTATTATACGTATGTTACGAAAAACAAAAAATAACCAAGGGACTCAAAATTAATAACTCTACACAAACAAAAAATAGCGAGGCTCTAACATAACTTAAAAGTCAGTATAACTAATTAACTATAATTAATTAATAACTATATAGTTATAACTATATAAGCCAGTATAACTAACATAACTAATTAAGTCAGTATCCAACAATCAGAATAGACACAAAAAATACATACAAATATTCAGGAAGTCGACTCTTAAAAAAAACTAAGATTACTATTAAAACTCCAAAACAAATTAAAAAAATCCCAGTAAGTTGGGGTCGAAGTGTCACATTACTTCGTACATCACAACTACCTGAAGAGAAAATATTAATAATAACAGACCCTCTTCTCAACTGTCAAGATCACAAATATCTTGCTTTTCAAGACTGTCATTAAAAATATCTGAGAAAAACGACTTATTGTTAATACCGGAGATTATTCAAAAGTATCAGTACGGTAAACAGAATATGAAACAGCAATAGGCCTCCCATGATTGTAAAACGGAAATAAGTTTGCTCTAGTGAAGTTGAGGCATACATACTTCGCGACATAAATGGAAAAGTAATATTTGTTCTCAAGTTTTTAGACAATGTAAATCGAACATCTTGTTGTTTAGTTTAAATTTGTTTTACATTATCGGTAATAGTACCAGACATATTAATCAATCTGAAGTGTATCGTCCAAATTCTGAAGCGTTATCATCACTATTACAAGTGGACTTCATAAGTCAACTCCCATGTTAAATATTACAACTATCATTAGTGAAGAGATTAATTATTACACGTTGAAAACACTAAACTCAACAGTCTTTTTGCTTTAATAACTTTTTTATATATGAAACTTTACTAAGAAGTAAATAATTGTCAGAACCAAAAACTAACGTCATGCCTCGTTATTATTTAAATTCTATATTTCCTATCGCTTTATTGTGACAAAGTGTTCGTTTTTATTTGTTAAATTATGTGACAATAAATCAAAAATACTTTTCAATAAATAAAAAAGTATTTAGCTGTACCTTATTATTGATGATAGTAAAATATTTCTGTCAGTTTAAATACAGTTAACAATCTTTAACTTTCATCCGGCGTTCAGTGTCCTAAGACCATTATAAGTTTTTAATAGGAATAAACGTCTTACATTAAGCAAAGAACTTTGAAGTGGATTATTTGAAGTATTATTATTTTTCATGCAAGATCTTTATTTATACAGGTATTTAAGATGTATTTCAGATAATAACTAATACCAATAACATGCCCAGACAAACCCCTACTAACAAATTTCGAAATTAAAGTTAAAAGTTTCTAAAATATTACATTCCAATTTAGACCGAAATTTGATATTAATGTTTTTAAATTGCACACTTATCACATAAAGTAAGGAGTGACTTCTGCAAAATTCAAATATATATCCAATCAAGATATTCAATTGATAATTAGTTTTTCATTTACACTATTGAATATTTGCCATTTCTTCTGTAAACGTAGAAAGGTCAGTATATTTCTCTAGATTTATTTCTTTTCGAAGACATTTGTTATTTTCCAAAGGACTCCGAACATATGTTAGCCCTTCCTGTTTAAAGCTATAAATTATAGTACATGTATTTCTGCAATAAATAATACGACAATGCAATTGTAAAACTCGTTTTTTGTAAAGTAAAATATTTATAAATAGATTTTATGTCTTCTTATATAATTCGTAAAATATGCGATAGTATATGAAAAAACAAAAGAAATTTACTTTTAGTAAATATTATACACTTTTTTTATTGTTTAAAAATGTGTTTAGCAACCCTGAAAATTGTGGGTAAAATTAAGAAAAAAATACATTAAAAACTATGTTAGTAACTAGTATGATATGAACTCTTGGTATTCTAATATGCCTAATTGGTGTTACATATAATATTAAATGTATAATTGTTTGGGATTTAATGAAATTTATAAAACCTATAATATAGAACAATGTTAAAGCAATGTAATCAAGTTAGGATAATTACATACAAAATATTTTAGAACCGAGGGACCAATCCAGATTATTAACACTGGATAATACTATAGATTCGAATAGTTGAAATATAAGTGTTTATCCATGTTAAACTAAAATGTAAGTCTGGCGTACCTTGAGATCGCTGGAGCGGTGTGGAAGTC
>JAGFPH010000269.1:410847-437245 GCA_018207615.1 Philaenus spumarius | reverse complement strand
AAACCCTTTCTTAGTGAGCACCTATGGCCCTAGAGGAATTTGCATACCAAATTTCATTCCAATCCATTCGGTAGTTTTGAAGAAATCGTTTTTTAACAACTTTGATCCCCCCAAACCCCCTAAAATTTTGAATTTTTTCAATCCCTTTCTTAGTGAGCACCTATGGCCCTAGAGGAAGCTACTACCAAATTTCATTCCAATCCATTCAGTAATTTCTAAGAAGTCGTTTTTTAATAACTTTGATCCCCAAAACCCCTCCTAAAATTTCGAATTTTTTCAAACCCTTTCTTCGTGAGCACCCATGGCCCTAGCGGAAGCTACATACCAAATTTCATTCAAATCCATTCGGTAGTTTTGAAGAAGTCAATTTTTAATAACTTTGATCCACCCAAACCCCCCCTAAAATTTCGAATTTTTTCAAACCCTTTCTTAGTGAGCACCTATGGCCCTATGGCCCTAGAGGAAGCTACATACCAAATTTAATTCCAATCCGTTCGGTAGTTTTTGAGAAATCGTGATGAGTGTGTCAGTGAGTCAGTGTGTCAGTGAGTCAGTGGGTTTTGGCTTATATATATATAGATGCTTGTTCCAGTCTAAATGAAATGTACCTTACATTCTGATTTTGAAAATACCTGAATCTATTTAATACGAATTGCTAAATTACACTCCATGAACAAAAACAATATTCTACAAAAGCCAATTCATCAAACAGTAAGTTATTAACATATTTGAGCAAACACACACAAACAGTATATTATCATAATAATAAACAGTTCTAGTTGTACAATACAAATTATTGTAAAATAAGAAAGCGATTTTAAGTAATTTTAAAGTATTCTGCAACAATAAGATGCAAAATAATAAACTCAAATTTTGCTAAAGGAAAGACTATTTTAGCTGAGATGAGAATATTGTTGCCTATAAGGTTTATAAAAGTAAGCTCAGCGAGTTAGCATTGAACGGTGTACAATGATCATCCGATGAGTAAAAGGTTAATTCCAAACGCTGCAAAATCGAGAATTTCTAAAACTAACTGTTACAGTTCAGTGTGCACACATTGCAGAGTTTACTGAATTCAGGTTAGATTGCAGAAGTCAATATGCACTAAAATTATGCAAATACAGTAATACAATAATGAAGCGAGAATTCAGCAAAGTTTTAGAGATTGGGTAGGTAACAGTAACTTTATCTCGAGTATTTTATATTTTATTAATAAAGGATGAAAATCCTGAAAATGTAAATAGTTTTCCTTTTGGTTCAATTCATTAAGTATACGTATTCACTTTTATCTTCTACCATTGTGTTTTTCCTAGAATCACTCTCGTAAAAATAAAGACTTGATTTTGTCATCTCTTAGTATATATATATAACATTCTGTGTTAGTTTTAACATTTAATGGGAAAGGGTAGGTAAGTAGTTAAATGCTCTCGTACAGTCTGTTACCATTAGACATCCAACGCGGTTGTGTAGGTTCGCGCCTAGTTACTTGCACTCTAAGTACAGTGTCATTGGAAAAGCAGGATCAATGCGTGTCTTCATTAGTAGTCCATTGGCATAAGCATTTTCAATTCGAAACTGTCCAAATGTAAAATAATAAAGAACTTATCGAATATTATAGAAATATTATAAAATATACTTTATTAATGGAATAAATTATCATAAATTCCACCCTAACACATATTTCTCTACCTCAATGAAATTGTTTTCCGTTTTTGTTATATAAAAACAATATATTTTATCGCAAAATATAATTTATTTTCTGTATTGTTTACTATTGTATAAAATACTACAAATGCAACAAATTATTCCTCTTAAAGTTATTTACACTGAAATCATAAATTATGCATGCTATTTCTACCTCGGCGTATATAACATTGTAATGGTCGTATTAAATTTAATAGGTAATAAAGTTCTAATTTTATATTTCTGCGGGAATGTTCACTGTAAATACAAATCATTTATTTCTACTTTACATTCCTGATGCTTTATATTTTATGCAGCTTAAAGAGTTTTATATTCAAATAAATTACCAGAGATTTGTTTTTGTATTAAATCTTCTTTTATATAAAATGCAATGTCCTGACTGATGATCAACGCAGAACCGATTCTATTAAAGCTAGAGACTTGAAATTTGGAAGGTACATCCGTCCAATAATGTAGAGGCGTACTAAGAAAGGATTTTGCAAAATTTTGAATTTAAAGGGTAGAAAGTGCGAAAATTCATCCCTCCCATAAGCAGCCATATAACAGATGAAACAGCTGATTCGTATTTATTAATGTGTTATTCTGGTTACTAAGGTGATAATTCCAAACTCTTTCAAAAAAGGTGTGTTGATTTTATAATAATAGGCCTAACCTAAAATTGTGTTAAACCTTTGGTCCAAATAAGCTGTTTTATTTATAATGTGTAACAATAATATAATGTTAAATTGTAATATTAGATGTTTGAATTATTATATTTCATAGGTTTTAAAGGCCTAACCTAAAATTGTATTAAACTTTTGATTCAAATCAGTTGTTTTATTAATTATGTGTAACAATCATTAGGCCTATGTTGAATTACACGGGATACGAATTACAGGATGTTGAATTACACGGGATACGAATTACAGGCTTTCAAAGTTTCAAATTAAGCAATAGCGAAGCATTGCCGGGTCCACTAGTGTATTTATAGTAATCATACACTTGTTTTATTTACTAGTTTTACTTTTCTAAAATATTTTATTTCAAATTAACTATTGTTTTAACTTTAATTTTAACCTATTTAGTTAAAGCAGGTTCTGGTAAATCGAATTAGGTTCAATTCAATTTGTATACAGTTATTTTTGTACGTTTTTAAAATAATTTAAAATCGTGTTACGGTATTTCATATTAGTAAATACGAAATCTTTATAATTTTGTAATCTTTCAAGAAATTGAGCAAGTTTTCATTAATAAGTTCCGCAATAAATATTAAGCAACAGGTCCATAATACATATCAGAGAAGCATTGATAATAATTTGTTATGAGCCAAGTTATAAATAGTATTTTTATAATACCTATATTATATAAGGGAACTAGTTATCTAGCTTGTAATAACACCGTTTGAACCCTTTTTTACATACAAAATCAAAATGTATTTGAAACTATTGATACAAATATTCTTCTTAACCTAAACTATGTCGACAGTATTAAACTTTACTAATCTGTACTATGACACATTAGTATATTATTACATTATGTTTGTATGTGTAACCTATGTGTTTCTATTTAACGTATTCAACCCTTCAATATTGTAATCTACGACACTTTATATAACAAAATTCATTACTAGTTAATACCATTATTATTACAATGTGTGATCCATAAAGCATTGTTTATTGATACAAGTGTGCTTATCTTAAACAAATGTTTTTTAAGAAAATAGTAGCATTGTGCAAAGTATAATAATGTATAGCATTTAAGATCTTCACCGTTAAAAACAAGTATTTTATGTACATTAAAGTTGAAGGTTGAATCCAGGTTATAAATCTCATATTGTCCTGCAGTAAGATGAGTAGAATGTGCTGGTAGATTACTAAGATACTAAAGAACTCAGTCAAATGTTTTATTGCAGGAATAAATCTTCTCTCTCTTATAAACCAATCCAGAATCATTTTTCAATTCAACCAGAGAATATTTGTCTGGCATTTTAAACGCACGTTATTCAAATTATGGACCCTTTTACAAGTGTCCCACTTTCTGAAAATTTGAACTATACATTACATTGCTAAAACACTTTATTGATATTAGTAATGGCATTGATGTATCACGTGCAGTATAAGATTTGTCCTTAATTTGTTAAGTTATATTTCATTGTATTTTACTTACAGCCATATAAATACATAGTTGTATGGATTAATTAACTTAAACTTATATATAAAACAAAATAATTTGTTTTAGAAAAACGTATTTAATGTTTTGTGTTAAAACAACAAATTATGAATGCTACCTTTTATACATCGCGACAGTTTAAATATTTTATTATTCGTTTCCAAATCATATCCTTTCAACAAATGTACTGTTAGTGGAGAAAAATGAAAAGAAAGTTATGTAATCGGAAAGTTACATTTTCTTAAAGTTTTTGTATACATGCAAGTGAGTTGAAACCGAAAAGTTGGGCTGCGGCTTCGAGAGCAAAGATCATTAAAGTGCATTTTTATGGCTTTCAAATGCATGGTTATACTATTTCTTGACTATGTGTATATTTAAGCTTTCTTTCCGACTGTATTTGTCGTAGGAAAACGAAATATAAAATACTCGTAAATGAATAGACTATTGTACTATTGGGGTATAGTTCCGGTTACAAACATCATAACATCAACAAATACAAATTTCTCGATTTATACATTTCAACTAATAATGCAAAATTTTGCAAACATTGGTAGAAATTTGGCAAACATTTTTATTTGCCATTTTTGAAAACAAATTCATTACCAGTATTTTCCTTTTTTATTTTTCTATAAATACGTATTTAACTTACATACATCACTTTTCATATTTTGTTTTGACTAATTTCGCTCCACTATGTCAACAGTTCTACCTGTGCAAGTTTATTAAGCATCTAGTGCATTGACTTTGACTCACGCGACTGGTATAATCTTCGAATATTACCTATAAATAATGTTACATAGTGAATGACGTCATATCCATTATTGCCCTCGCAACTCAAAGGAAGCAATATCCAGTAATTTAGGCCAGACTAACAATGTTATACACAAAGTTTTTAATGCCCATTTCAAACGTATTGCACTTTTTGACTAGTAAGCTTGTATGTACAATTTCCCCTTTTTATCTCCGCTACAAAATGTAGATCGTTATTACAACTTGTTTTTGATCTTTCAATGCAGTATTTTAAATTCAAACGTAAGCTGGCGTCCATTTCAAAGATGTATTTATACAAAAAGTTGTACGAGTACCGAATGCTATCAAATATTTTATATGTATTTCTTCTTTAAATTTAATTACTCAAGCATGTTCTTCTTTATTAATATTATGAGCAATGAAACTCTAGGTATTTTATACTGCGTATGGCAAATCTGTAAAACTTTAGAAAGAATAAATTCTGCGAAGTTTAAAGATTTTATTAAAACTATTTAAGCATGTATGAAACATAGCTTTCCTTGTTTAAATATGTATCTTACCTTAAAACTGTATTTTTATTTAAAATTTCAATATATCATAATTGTAAGGTTTCGTCCATCACATAGCATTGTAGTTGGTTAAGTTGTTGTCTATCAGACAGCAGTGTAGTTTAAGGGTGGCAGTCCTTATATCGCCCATGTTAATTTGACAAAATGTATGTACAAATATGTTTTTATTTTAAAACCCACAGTTTTTACGTTATAAACAAATGAGTTTTTAAAATGTGAATTAGTTTTGTTTGGAATTTTTTTAAATTATTGTACATCTATATTTCTTTTTTTATGTTTGAACTAATATTAATATTGAAAAACCTCTGTTTAAAATGTGAAGGTAATGACGAAAATGTAAATAAACAACAATTGTTTAATATAGGCTATCTTTAATAGTTTCTGTGAAAAGAAAAAGGTACATAAAGAGTTTTTTTTTCAGGAAACGTATTAAAAGTTTAGCGTCAATGTTATATACCTAATAAATTCTAGCTTCATATGCATGGTTCTCTGGAATTTCTCCCTCCTCGAATAAGTCTTCCAACTTCAACTTTGCTGATTTTGAAACTTGACGATACTTTTTTCAAGTTCTTCGATGGATTATTGATAAAAAAATATGCAAAATATCCCAAGCCGAATACCGTCAGCTTGGAAGCGAGGTTAACACCGTTTGCTTTACTTCCGCCCGCCTTCCCTCTAATCACAGATATGAAAAGCTATCTATTATATCCACTTTGCAAAAGTTTGCCTTAAAAAACGTGATAGTTACTTTACTATCTCTACAAGTATTACATATACAAGTAAACACAGATACATCAACACCATCAAGGAGTGGTTATAACAAGTTTGATTAGTTTTTGCTAAACCTAAATCTGTATAATTTCGCATGAGGTATATAATGAGACATAAATAATACTGTCATAATGCCTACATCGCCTCTTCTCCTCTCGCTGTGATAACAACAACCAAACATGAATTTATTTGTTTATGTTCCGATTTAACTAGTACTAATATGCGGGCATATAATAAGCTATAACGTGAGATCAAATAACAAATCAGGATAACGCGCCAAAACGTACTGGTTTTGTACTCACATTTATGGACGTTTTTTCTATAATACGAGAAAATTTTTAACAAGATTATAAATTAAAGCTAATAATTGTCAGAATGATAATTGTATAGTAAATAAACGGTACCAGGAACTGACACATACTTTCTCACAATCATATTTAAATTATAAATCAGATTCACTGTGATTGATAATTATATTAAAGTAGTTGGGACACACACATTAAAGTAGGAGAGTAACTAATAAATATTATTATTATATTATTAAAACTATTCTATCGATTTCGAACAAATTTGCACCAAACATGTCAATTAGGCCTGTATAGATGCACGAAAAACCCCCAAAAATCAGTTATTATTATTATTATTACCTAAACGAGAATTTTTAGAAAGATGCGGTTTTTTGCAGGGTACATTAAAGGATACAAATAAGCGAAGTTTTATAAAAATCGTTAGAGCCGTTTTTGAGAAATTTTGAATCTCGTTTTTTGTCATTTTTGTTGGGTAAAAAACCCTTAAAACTTAAAAAATTGTAAAAATGAAAACAATGCCTGGAGATATTCCAGAACTACACCTGCATACCACATTTCATCAAAATCGGACCGTTGGTATGGTCTCCAGCTCTGTACACATCCTAACAGACACACGGACAGACAATACAAAAAAAAAACACTTTTTTGGGTTTAGGGAGCACCAAAACAAATAATTCCACTAAAAATATTTTTGGGTTCAGGGAGCACCAAAACAAATAATTCCACTGAAAATATTTTTGGGTTCAGGGAGCACCAAAACAGATAATTCCACTAAAAAATCAAATTCGAAAATTTTTACGAACACAATACTTTCTCCATATACTACGTACAGGGGGGGGGGGGGGGAGTAAATATTAATTTTGTTCGCTTCAGGAGTCTTACGAAGGGGTTAAAATATCAGTCTTTACATGATCTTCTAAAAACTTACTACAATTATTAACTATGTACTTTTCCTTCACCATTATGTTTGTATTTAGTAAAGTTAATAATATTGTTTTAAGTTTCAATAGTTAATAAAGTTTTAGTAATGTAAAATAGAAATAAATTATAAAATAAAACTATGAGACAAAATATATTTATACCGTTTTTCGTTACTTGGTAATGTTTAAAATACGCTTTTTATCTAAGATGACTTTAAAAAAAGTATTTTCTAACAACTAGGTGTAAGTTGTCTTTTAATTTATATTTTAATATAAAACTTGTAAATAAGATGTTTGCATTTTTTGTTTCAGGTAATTACCAATAAATATTTTCTATTTATGACAAAGATTGGTTGTCCGTCTGCGCGTAGCTTTGCCCGTTTTGCAACGACGATACAAGTTCGAGTAAGTACTCTTTAAAGTTTGTAAAACGTTTACGCACATGAATTACCTGTTAATTGATATTATACAAAAATAAATATATTATTTTATTACATAGTTATAATACACCATATATAATTCATTTGACTTAAACTAAAAGCTTCTTTGTATGAACACTTTTTATAAATTAAGTGGAAAGTTGGCGAATAAAATCCATTAAGTACAAATACTTATTTGAAAATAATCCCTCCAGTAGAAAAACACGTGAACAGTTGAATCATCAAACTTGCGTGCTTTCATTTTATAAATCGAATCTAGCCAAGACTATGAAATATATTATTGCAAAAGCACGTAATTTTGTAAAGCTCCATTTGTTAAGTCATGAACCATCTACGATACATTTATCTACTGGAATTGCTAGCTTTAATCTGCAAACATTCCACACAATGTAAACAACAAAATGGAAGTTATTCAGAAGAAAGGCATCTGTGACAATTGGTGAAATACTGTTTTAAATATTGGAATTTTCTGTTTCATTTAAAGTAAAAATCTTGTACATTTTCAATGTTGTGGTAAACTATTCGTTATTTATTTTTGCAATTAAATATAAACCTAAATCATAATTACGTTACAGAGTCTGTCAGTACTAATAACGCATAGTGATGATAAAGGATACATTTTAATAGAACACTAACATTTTTCAGACTATAAAATATTGCAATATTTGTTTGCATTAGAACCACAAACTTAAACTAGCAAATTGCAAACCTCGTGTGTTCAGTGTATTGTAGTTATAGATGATTTATTTACTATTACTGCTTTGTATATACTTCAAAAACAATTTCCACTTAGACGGTAATGTTTTAAAGTTTATCAAGTCTATGGAAAAAAAAACATTGTTGATACACGATAGACTGTAATATATTATTATCGTTCTTATCTAATATTTATGTATGTACGGATAAATTTGAACAAAATAGAAACTAGATCCTTAATGCATACACAGCAGGTTTAGAAGTAGCCTACTACATGCTTACTAAGCATATTTACACATGTACAATATGTACACGTAACTTACTATTTACACTTATTCACTTGTAAATACAGAGATGCTGCATCTCTCTCTCTTTCTCTCCCCCTCTCTCTCTCTCTCTCTCTCTCTCTCTCTTTTAAACACTAGGATGATTGGACAAAAAGTGTTTCTTTATTGCAACTGTCCTCGCTGGTATTTGAATAAATATACTATTAAAGAGTTAGTTATCAGAATAGATTTCTCTGCTTACAAGTTATCTTTTTTAGCCAATCAAGTCTTTTGAGATACCGTTCGACTTGAACAACTAAATAGGCTATAAAAATGTTTTGAACAACGTATAATCAGATCTAACCCCTTTTTGGATTTAAATAAAGTGTGAGTTAAGAATCCATAAAAATGTAACGATACAAACTTTAATACTCTAGGCTCTTTAACACCCGAGAGTTTAAATCAATTAATAGTCTGACGATAGTTTTTCCTTTTCATTTAATGCTTTTTGCATTCAAGTTTTTAAACAGAAATGTTTCTTATTGGTATTTTAAATTAGAATTTGTCTCTTTATTGAAGAACTCCAATTTTTGTTCAGCTCATTTTATAAATGCATTTATTTTTTGATTAAGTATGTGGATTATAGTGTAAATTAAATAGCTCTAGATAACACTTTAGAAATGTACCTAACACGCCAGAGTGGATATGAGACAATAGACAGAATTTCTTAACAAAGGTTCTCCTTGTTTACAGCTGACATAAACTAACTCTGAAGATAAGCAAGGTTTTGAACAGTTTACAACTTTTTCCATTTTACAGTGTGGATTTTAATCCAACTAAAGTTTATGTCAATGTTCGTAACACTGCGAAACAATGGCTTTCCCAAAAATAAACTAAAGATTAAGTTGTATATTGTATACATGGTTTCGTATTAATGTAGTGCATCTATGGTTTCCTGACAATTGATTATTAAATTATTTTATTTAAACAATCATGTTTGCTTATTACTTTTAAATGAATGTCATATGTATTAAATTATTATAAGCCTTGATGACTTATTTTATAAATACACCATGAAAAAGTAGCCTACTTTTGGAAGGGCATCTGTGGATTATTAAATAAAGTAAATATCTCTGGATGATACTGCGTAAGAATACGAGATGAAATCTATTCTAGATGTGAAATAATAGACAGAGTTTTCTGGCAAAAACTAACACTGCATATAAGCAAAATATGAAAGGTTTAAAGTTTTTAACAATTTTATATAAAAATTTTAAGTTTTAATTTACTTTTCTTCTCATTTGAAATTCTAAAAATATAAAACCCCTTTATACAATATACAGTATACATCTGGTTATACTTTTGTAATTCAACAATTGTCGAATCTATTTTTTATGTCCATGTTCCTATACAACTAAAATATTAACATCGACGAAATAACTAACAATAATTTTTATTTTATAATTTTTCAAAGCCTCTAGTAATTTTATAATTTCCATTCAATTATTTAGTTTTTTAATTATTGAGTTGTTTATAATTTGGTATTTCATAAAATTTTTTGCAATATTTAGCCAACGTTTTTGAATATTGTTTTTTAATGAAGAATGATGGATTAAAATGCTCTTAGTTTAATAAGCAGAAATTTAGGTTATTTGTCATGCAATTAATTAAATTAATATCTGTACGTTCAATTTATAAAATCGAGTTTTAAACGTTTCCCGTCGTTTTCATCACCAAAGATTTACTTCTAAAATGTGTTTTGGTTGGTTAGTTAATAAAATTGTTCTGGTACACGGTTTGTGAGATTTTCTTCTAGTATTAATAACTTCCCATGAAATTTAATAATTTAATTCCAAATATTTGTCACAAGTGTAATAAAGTTGCGTGCAAAATAACTGGTTATTTTTTAAAAAATTTTAACACACTACAGTTAGTTAAAACCTAATCAAAGACATTAACATGTTGTACTTTACGTATAATGATAAAAGAGCGACTATGCAATTGTTATTTTATGCACTAAATTATTTCAAGTTACTTGTATTTTTTACATGCACCACTTTATACTGCAGTGTTAGGAAAGGTGACATTGCCTTAAAGTGTTATGTCATCCATCTCGTATACACTGTATTGCCTAGAGCATAATTTATTTTACACTAAGAACACCCATGTACAACTGCTGCGAAAAGTATATACTATTACAACAGATTTGTTTAAAGTTATAAATGTAAGACCATTATTCAGTTGTAATATTTCGCTCTTTATAAAACTCACAGCGTGTTATTGTTTAAATTAAAAGCTGTCATTCCTCTGAGATATTTTAGAGGTTGTTTATCAGTCGAGTAGGCTTTCTGCTTGTATGATTCAGTGATATCACTCTAACCTTACATTTTATTCCACAAACTGCTACGGGCTACTTCGTTTATTGTTAACAATATCCCACCACATAAACATATTTACTGATCACCGCTATATAGGCCAACTTTCAACTTTGTGTTTGCGTGCCTAACGAAGAGACGCCAGGACGAATGAACCAATTTCACAGGTTATAAAACTCTCAATTAAAAGAGTAGATTACACAATATAAATGAGAGTATTAAATTTATTTTGTAGCTTTTTGTGCCTCTATTTATTTGTAAAACGATGATAGGAAAACAAATAAACTACTTCATGTAGTTTAATAATGCAGTACTTTCCAAATGTTTTCCATTTAGGCCTAAATACATGATCAGCTGTTCTTCGATAAGTTCTGAAAATCAGTTTTCGCCCTTAGCAAACCAACGCTATAAACATATTCCAGATTAAAGCGTTTTTCGGACCTCTTCTGTTCACCTATGACTCAAATTTAAACTTTTTACGCATGCGCTCTATGGGAAATATTCCCTTCTATTACTATCTTTATAGTTTCAAGGAAATAAAAATGTAAAACTTGTTTGTTATTGTAAGAATTTGTTTGTAGTTTTAACGTTACAAATCGCATTCAAGAGGACCATTGTGTTACAGAACAGCGGAATGTATGACTCAGTCAGTTCAGTTTCCTTTATCAGAAAGCTAAAAGTAGAATTTGACGGAAAGATGTTCCTTATCTCAATACGTTGCCCGAATATCCTTAAGTTTATGTTTAAATCATTCAGTGGCTTATTCAAAATCAATAATAACTAGCTGAACCGTGCGAAACATTCGCATACTAACTTACTAACAGTAAATACATAACTAATGAGCTTGACAGTCTTGACTTACTAACAGTGTTTTATTAATTTAAATCCATGTTAAAGAGAAATAACATTGTTATTGTTATTATATATTTTTAATCAACTTACCAACTTGCAGAAGGTAAACAACAACAAATAGGTGTATCCACAGTGCTGTTTATAACCACGCTTACAATTAATTAAAAATAGCAATGTAGTGGCGTAACGGCAGCTCTCCAGCTGGGTATTGTTATCATCAGTGTTGCCAACGGCAGGAAAATATCCCTACAACTTACTTGATCTTACATCACTGTTACTTTCGGATTCTTTATTTTTAATTTTTTTCGTATAGTTGTATTTTGTATATTTTTTCGGTGTAGCGTTTAATGAAAGCTTTAAAATGATGCCTCATTCATCTAATTTAATGATGTATTAAGACAGTTATGGCGTACCGACAAAAAAATGGCATTGAGAAATAATATATGTGATTTAAGCTTTATTTTATTAACTAGGAGACTAAATCAGTTTTTATGTTTATATTGCATGATGCTTTATTAAGCATACAAAGACTAAGCTTTCAACTTTCAACAAAGATTGAAATAAATAAAAGCTCATTACGTACATCGGTTTTCATACTTCAACAAAAGTTAATATTTTGTATTTAAAGATCTCCTAACATATTTTAAACTCATCATAAATTATTTTAGTAACTAGAATCTCAGCCAGTTTTTGAAACTTAAGTAAACACCCTACAGCTATAATATGATGGCTTATATAAACTTATAAAGAATAGTTACAAGAAACAGTTGAAATTTTGTGTTTTTCGACCAGATTCAAAGTTTTATAGTATTTGAAACTAAATGTGGTATACCTATATACACTACGCGTTTCGAGAATAGGTTCTCATCTTCAAGTGTTGAAATAACTCACAGGTGAGCACGTCAAACAAAAATAAAAATTTCGAACACACACACATGCACACAAAGCACAACATAAAACATCGCACTGCACATTTGAATAAAATATTATTTATGCACATTAAAAAATCACAAAACACGGAACTACTGTATAAAAATGTTATACAACACCTAAAGATGAGAACCTGTTCTCGAAACGCGTAGTGTAAACTGCAAAAAATAAGTTGCATGACGGAAATCCAGGTATATGTTTATATAGGTATACCACATTTAGTTTCATACTATATTGCAACTGGAGACATAAAAAAGGAATAAATTTATTTGGTTAGGATGCTCTAAATCGGTCGCCGTTGATTCGTACAAGTGGTGGACAGACTAACTGATAGATAACACTAAGAATAGCTTATGTAAACCAACCTAATAAACTCAACAATTAAACACAAAAACGAGCCTAAATTATACTCGTACATTACGGTTATGTTTAATTCACCAGAACTTAATGCGCATAACCTTGAAGCGAAACCATCTGTGTATAAGTTATTTATGTTGATAGTGCATAAGTACTGCATAGGCTGTACCCTATAGAAAATTAAACAATTAAATGAATAAGCAGTTATTTAATAATAGTGTAGACTCTTAAAAATTTAACAATAAACAGCACAATATAAATTAATCTGTACACAATTTTATTACGTACAAAATAGTATTATAATTACTTTGTTTTCACAAAACTACTAATTATTTAAATTATTGACCGAGCGAAGCGAGGTCTCCGTTTTAACTCGTCCGTTCGGCATTTCGTCTGTGTGTCTGTATGTCTGTATGATTTTTTGAATGAATGTTCCTTGTTCCTAGGCTGAGCCATTTATATACACGGTTTTTTTCCATTTTTCATTTTTAACCCCTTAAATAAAATAAAAATGGCGGCCGGACCGTTTCTCTCAGTGTAAGCTTTTTTCTAAAGCCAGTTCCTGGCTTAACCGTAAGTCGAATTTAAAAACTAATAATATTTTGCGAGTAGCAAATTAAATTTTCAACAAAATTGTATTCTTGATTTTTTTCCGTGTCTCTAAACGGTAAGCTCACAAAATGGCCGTAAACTTCAAATTTGTTAAAAATGGTCCAAGTTTTTGTATTTTACCATGTTTTTATACGTTTATTTTAAACCAATTCTAAAGTGTTCCATAGCTATTTTGTAGATAAAGGTTCATAGAATTCATATATGTCAGTAAAAAAAAATTATTGAAGTAAAATTAACAAAGTTATTAGCTCAAGAAACAAGCATGTTCAGTAACGAAAGGAAAAAGTTAAACTTTAGGCCTACATAAAAAGTAGTCACATTTTTTGTAATTTTTTCATAAATATTTCAAATAGAACTGTATAAAGATATTTATCAATTTCAAATTTCTTATTTTAAAAACACCAGTTTTTATGTTCCTACTACAGGACTGCTAACAAAACTAGGCCTGTTTTGAATAGTAATTTAGGAATATATCCTTTGCCCAAAATTGACATATTATTATAAGAAAGTGTAGAGAATAAATGAAAGAATTGAACTGTATACTTGTAAATTCTTATTTCATAAAAGTATTTTACTTAGCTTTACTTGAATTACAAAATGAGATGAAACAAATGAAAACTCGCGGCTAAAAAGGACATACAAAAAATGACCGTTGGACGACGTGGGCCACATGGGTTGAGATCACGACGCTTCAACATCGTTTGTTTTCATTATTTCTAATATTGGAATATTATATTTAACTGTAAATACATTGTTAAGTTTTAGTTATTTAAGTATGTAAATATTTAATCCTATGCTTTCCCTCAATAACGCGATATTTGTAGGTACCTTACGCATTATTAACCTAAATAAAACGCAAACCTAAAAGAAAATCTTTAGCAGATAAAGCTCAAGAAAAGAAAAAAACGAGAACTAGAAACCCCGGAATCGCGGGAATTGCAAAATAATGTTTCACTGGCTAAACCTTCTGCTTTCTTCCTTACTGGCACACTATTATTAACATAAGCTCAAAACCACATTTGTTATTTCTACGAGTTAGGTCTACTGTTCACAGAACTACTAGTATATTACGCTTTACGTCTATTAAATTATGGTCGGGCAGCGAAAGTTAGTCGTATTGGCCAATAATTTTATTTGAAACATAAATTAAAGTAATTTTAGGGGATTTCAGAACAAAGTACAAATACTAGTTTCTGAATTGAGCCTTCTACTAAAATATGCTACCAATGAATTGGTGTAACTTGACCACATTTCCACTTAATAACTGTTCTACTCAATAAAAAAAACTCCAGAAGGAAGAAAACTGCATTAAGTACCGTAGTGCAAGTACTCAAATTTACCGACTTTGTTAACCGTCTTAAAATTTCAATGGTCGTAATGGAAAAGCGTGTTTTAATCTGTTTTTACTCGTCCAACATGAGAATAGACTAATTGTTTTATTAATTATTTGAGAAGATTCACCATATTATATTAACTTTAAACTGTAATATTATAATCTAAATTGAAGAACCATATTATGTTATGTATGTTTCTTTTATTTCAGTATTGATCCATTTTTGAATGCCTATATCTGGAATATCCAAACACGGGACAATTGCATGTACAATAAAAAAATATGTATGACAATTGACTTTCAGGGAAGTCGCTCAACAATTCGTGTTTTTAGTTTTTTCATTTGACATTAAATAAAGCTAAAATGTTTGACACTACTACCAAGAGATTTACAAAGTAAACAATAATGGCGGAGGCTTAGTCGGCTTCCTTTCGTTTGTCTTCTTAGGTGTACGTCGAGGCTTTTCAGGAAATCTTGATTTATGAAGAGAAAGATTTAATTCCAAAGGTATTTTATAAAAGTAAATTCTATACATGTTTTTATTAACAAAATAATATTAATCTACTTTAAATTGTTTAACCTTTAATGAAATATATTTCTACGTTTATGCATTATATGCTTATTCACTATATTAGTTTTTTTCCGCATGAGAGCCTATCTATCAGTATGCATTTCATATTAATTGCCACTGTTGCTGGAATAACACCCATCGATGCACTTTTCGTAAGCATACACCCTGTTCATGTGCAATTAATTGCATGCACTTATCAAAGTTCTAAAGGTTTCGTCCTCTTCAACCGGCGTATCTTACCAGAGTAGTTTAGTAGACAATTCATTTCAGCATGCACGTGTTGTAGAAGTCCCTGTGCTTCATACCTCTTGATTTCTTCTGCGACAGTGTTCATCTTGAGATCTCTAAGAAGGATGTCATTGCGTATGGTGCAGAACATTATTGTCTGTGTGTTATTAAAGTTTGCCTTAATTGTACATCCCCACTCATGTAATCCTCAAGTTCACACTGGATCTATAGTTGAGTGTTTGTCTCTAAATCCAAACTGGAGGTGAGGGATCAGCTAGTTCTTCTATGATTGGTTTAATACGTTTCATCAGTAATTTTTCAAACATCGTTGACATTGTTAACTGGTATGAGATTATTCGGTATGATGATTTATCATTGTGATCTTTTCCCGGTTTGAGGTCATAATCACCTCTGCCATCTTTCACTGTCTTGGAACACATCTCAGCCTAAACGCACTATATTAGTAGTGAAATTTGTACGATCCGAACTAGCTTTACAAACATTGTTAAACTCTTTCATAGGAAAACATACATTCTCATAATTTGTTAGTCGTACGATAGAATGTTCGTTTAGCCTATATTTGTCTTGTTTGCATTCTTTATCTGTTTTAATTTTATTCATAACATAATTTTTTAAATCTCGTTTTTAATTTAGATTAATTAAGTTTGGGTTTAAACCTATGTAAATAATGAAAATACTTTGCTTTACTCTAATAGTAAATGTCATAGTTTTCTGTAAATGTTATCTTACTAAACTAACAATCAGTTATTAAAAACAAGAAAAACTATAGATTACAGTTATTTATAGTAACGGAAATTGCACGTTGCGACGGGCTGGCTTCGCTCAGCTCGCGCAATTCAAAAATTATTAAAAATAATGTTCTAAAATAAAATCGTAAATTTGACTAAGTCTTTAAGACAGGCTTATTCAGTGTTAGACAAGCCTAGAAGGCAAGGTCCAGAACGACTCGTTCAGGCCAAATGTATAATGGCCCGGGCAGGTTCAATAGAGCAATAGAAAAATTAATTAATGTTAAACAATAGTTGATATTTTCATATCATTGTATAAAGAAAATTAAATGGATCAATTTATATAAGTAAAGTTTTTTGATAAAATGAAAGGTGCGAAAATTATGCGTAAAATAAGAGTAACACAAAAAACCAAAATTGGTAATTTTGAGAATTTGAAAAAAGTAAAAAGGGTTATGTATATATAATTAACGTTATTAAATGTTAACAGAAACAGATTTTGATAAATATTGAATTTTGAAGAATAAAATATCAAATTGAAAGTAAATTAATTAATAAAAGGAAAGTTAAAATAAATTAATGTTAATAGCAATGAAATATAATAACAGCTGATTAAAATTAGAATATGTAATGTTAATAGCTCACGAGTATTAACGTATTTCAGTAAAAATAGAAAGTATAGGCCTAAAAAGGCCTAAACTCAGTTTACATTAACGACAATTGCAAAAATATGATAACCGGTAATGTAAAGGCTCCAGAGAGATAGATATAGACAATAAAATGAATCCATTATAATTAATGGATCGTCAGATCGTCGAGGGTGGCTTTCGGTGGTGGAGGCCGACAGCGGATCGTCGCAACGTGTCAAATGTTATTAAACTTCACTTAGTAAAAATTTTGCAGATTTAAAAGTAATTAACATAAAAGTCGTGTTCTTTTAGTGACTCAATTTCCCCGAAAGTTGTGCTTTGTGAAACAGAAGAAAGAGATTAGGTTCTAACTTTTTGTTTATTTAATGTTTTCGAAATTCTATTCAATGTTAAAATTCGGACGTGTTTTACAGTTCCATTTGACTTTGGTTGTCAAATGGTTAGTTAGAAAAATTCGATGTTCATTTATTCTTCATTCGTAAGAGTTACATTCAGAAACGTTACTAAAATTGCAAATTATTTGTTCAAAAAAGACAGAAACAGAAGTGTTGATAACTTCCAGTAATGAAACATATTTCTAAATAGCACACAATCGAAATAATTCGGTTAGTCAACAAACACACAAGCACACCTAATTAATTTCATTACCAATATCAGACTTGCTTTACTTCAGTATCTAATGATATGTATTAAGACATCAAATTTATATTTTAATCCGTTTGTTTCTCTCCCATTGTGCCTGTTAAAGTTTATATTATTATTATTTTTAAGAGTTGAAGCCGAAAATAATAATTTTTTTTATTTAACGAGAGAGAGAGTGATAAAGAGAAAATAACATTATTATGTTAAAAATAAGCTGGAAATTTGTTAATTCCAAAGAAAGGTCATTTTAAAAATACACGAAAGTAATCGTGTTTATTATGTTTCTTATAAGTCTAAACTTCCATTTCAAGTAATGGCATTAGTTAATAAATGCAACTCGTGTCTCATTCTATTTGCTTTTCTCCCGTCGAGAAAGCTGACTATCCTGAAGGATAATCCTAATTCAAAGCGACTGCTCCAAGGTTACTGTTTAATTAAATGTAAGCCTACCATTCAATTTGCTCCAACTTTAAATGAACATTTTAATGAATTTATTTTCATTACTGTTACTATTTGCAATAGCGTTTCGCGGTGTACGTTTAGATAATTACTTCTTATTGAACTATTTAATCAATTTACAGGTTCTAGGTATGGTACAGTTTTATTCTAGATCACTGAAATGTTTTAGTGCTTTGTTTTACGTTGTTGTTGTAATTAGTTGGAAATAAAACATATTTTTAAACCTCCGAACGGCTGAATAGATTTTCTTTAATCATAGCTAACAATATTCTCAATCAAGTCGCCTTAAAAAAAAAATAATAAATCAAATTCGCTTCATCCGTTTGGGGAGCCACAGACAGATACACAGACACTCAGATACACACGGTAAACTCATAGCCCCCCCCCCCCCCCCATTTTCGTCGGGGTTAAAAATTCAAGTTTTATAGTTTTTTCTCGAAGTGATTTTATTTTTTGTGGCATTAGTTAATATTAGTCTTATTGTGAAACCTAGTAAGTGTACGTAAAAACAGATGATTTGTTGAGTGTGAGTGCACAACAAAGTGGACGCCATCGTTTGATTTTTTTATAAACATTTTATGTATTATACTGTGGTTCTCTTAAAAAATAATTACAATGGCAGTGAAGTAGTATATTATGTGATATTGATATTTAAATCCTTAAGAGATTATTCTTAACTTTAAGAAATCTACAACAGCAAATATTAGTTATTTTGCGACAGTAAATAAATTTTAGTGTTTAAATTAAAACTATTTTTGTGTTTTTTTTTCTTGTTGGAAGTACATACTAAGCTCTAACGTTAGCTACACATATGTCATAACATGACATATTTATCTATTATACCGTACTATTTTATTTTTAATTCTACATTTATTATATTGTTGTTTATATTGATGTAAATGCATGTCCTGGAGGGCGGAAATAAACAAATAACAATCGTTGCACAAACTACTATTAAAAGCACAAGGGTACATTTTGGAAATTCACACAAAAGCTCAACAGTAGAATTATATATTCTAATACAAAAACAGTTGCATATTACGAATCAGACACAACTTTGGTTTTATTTGTTTCTGCTTAACAACTCTAAAAAGATATTTGTACGTAATATAAATGATGTCAATACTAAACCTAATTGTTTAAACAAATTTGGAATAAACGTTCCGCTTTTATTTGGTCAATAACTTTTAACAAATCATTTAGCCTATGTGCAGGAAATGGTCGATTGAACGCCAATTATAGACATCATTGCGCCTATTTTCAGCAACAAAAATGACGTGTCACGTAAAAACTAAATATGATGTTTTCTTGAGATTTGTGATTATCAATGAAAACTGAATTACATTATAGCTAACTAATTTATTGATTACATTTCCAGTATAGGGAAGTTTGTGTGATGGGTCTCAAATAAAAATAATTAAACAATGTTTTTTTTTATAATATTTCATATATTTTAATCTCTATCTAGGTTATTTTTCTGTTTAGTTGGTAATGTTTTATAAAATATCCTATTCTACGAAGCGACTAAAACACAATGCTAAACTGCGCTATTTATTCATCGTATATACACAGAGACAGGCTGCGTATTTGAATTTGCGCTTAGTAATGCAGACTCGATAGGTTCAGACGCATTGTATGTTTACTGAGTATGTTTGCCCAGGCACATTGTATACAGGCTCACACAAACGTACACCTATGTACTTGCAAATGTCAAGACACAGAATTCCCTCTTTAACAAACACATAAATCTTAACTACAGTGTAAACTACAATGCTGTCTACTTCAATTTCGTTTGCTTTTATTTGTATTACATTACATTTTCCCCTTAACTTTATTATAATAATTTATACCAGTAAGGCTAATAACACAAAGGAACATCTAGTTTCAAACTTGAGCAACTTGTTATAGGTTCCATGTTTAGCAATCAGGATTACAAAGAATACAGTATGCTAATATTATTTGTTGTTTTCTGCTTTAAAATTCTATTATAATGAAGTATGTCTACATTACATGGACACGTGACAGTCACTTCGAAGCATAGTACTGTTTAAAAACTAACTAAAATCTGAACCAGTAATAAAATGAACTGAAAAATATTCTGAAAGTAGTATACCTTAAAATGCCTTCGCTCTTAAAACAACCTGGAATTAACTATATAACATAATTAGCATATCCTGCGTAAATGTTTGTATCTCTTTAAAAACAAATAATCATATTTACACTCTAGATGTTTACATATTTTATAAATTAACATGCAAATATATTTTGGAGGAAGGCAGAGGGTTGTGGTTTTGTAAAATAAACATCTGCTGATAACGCAATGAAAGCTTAAATGTCTAAAGCCAGACCAGATATGAGACAATAGACCGAGGTTCCCAACAATTGTTCTCTCTGTAAACGACTAAACATAAACTGAAGATAAACCAAGTTTCAAAAGTTACGTATTTAAAACGTGGATTTCGCTTTACCTCCACATCTATATTTAAAAATAAATATATCCTGTAGCTTTCAATGTTTGATAATAGTCAGTGGGGTTTACAAAAACATTCGCTTCACAAAAGGTGGGCATTGTGAGCTAAAGTTACGTTAAACAATATATATACTACTATACCATTTTACTGTGCCAAAACTAAAGTGAATTTCTGTTTAATTTGCGATTAAAGTTTAAATGCTATTTAGACAGTTGTAAAAGATATAAAAGAAACAGTTGTTCTATCCTTTGAAACATTTAGGATTGCTAGACAAAGAAACCGATAAGGCCATTCTTATTTCAATGCTACAGATAAATTTGAAAGGCCTGCTTTTATTACTAAACAGACTGAAGAGAATGCTGATTTGTTGATTGGCAATATATACATTTTCTGGAGCTCAACATTTGAATAAGTTATCATCATTGGCAAGGACGTTGGCCTTCCTGTCATTCTAACAGCAACAATGCTATCCCAACTTAACATCTTGTGTCTATATATATAAAAGCCCACTGACCCACTGACTCACTGACTCACTCTTCACGATTTCTCAAAAACTACCAAACGGATTGGAATGCAATTTTGTATGTAGCTTCCTCTAGGGCCATAGGTGCTCACTAAGAAAGGGTTTGGAAAAATTCGAAATTTTAGGGAGGTTTGGGGGATCAAAGTTATTAAAAATTTACTTCTTCAAAACTACCAAACGGATTGGAATTAAATTTGGTATGTAGCTTCCTCTAAGGCCATAGGTGTGCACCAAGAAAGGGTTGGACAAAATTCGAAATTTTAGGGGGGTTTGGGCAATCAAAGTTATTAAAAAATGACTTCTTCAAAACTACCGAATGGATTTGAATGAAATTTGGTATGTAGCTTCCTTTAGGGCCATAGGTGCTCACCAAGAAAGGGTTTGAAAAAATTCGAAATTTTAGGGGGGGGTTTGGGTGGATGAAAGTTATTAAAAAATGACTTCTTCAAAATTACCGAACGGATTGGAAGGACATTCGGTACGTAGCTTTCTCTAGGGCCATAGGTGCTCACTAAGAAAGGGTTTTAAAAAAATCGAAATTTTAGGGGGGTTTGGGGGGATCAAAGTTATTAAAAAACGACATCTTCAACACTACCGAATGGATTGGAATGAAATTTGGTATGTAGCTTCCTCTAGGGCCATAGGTGCTCACCAAGAAAGGGTTTGAAAAAAATCGAAATTTTAGGGGCGTTTGGGGATCAAAGTTATTAAATCACGATTTCTTCAAAACTACCGAATGGATTGGAATTAAATTTGGTATTTAGTTTCCTCTAGGGCCATAGGTGCTTACTAAGAAAGGGTTTGAAAAAATTCTAAATTTTAGGGGGGTTTATGGATCAAAGTTATTAAATCACGATTTCTTCAGAACTAGCCAACGGATTAGAATGAAATTTGGTATGTAGCTTCCTCTATGGCCATAGGTGCTCACTAAGAAAGGGTATGAAAAATTTCGAAATTTTAGGAGGAGTTTGGGGGGATCAAAGTTACTAAAATCATAATTTCAGATCTTTTATTATTATGACAATAGTGCTTTTATTATTTAAGATCTATATATCTAAAAGCCAAATACCACTCACTGACTGAACACTTAAAAAGAATACAATTACGTTAAAAAGACTGTTAGTACCAACCACCACGGGCAACGCCGTACGGGTCAGCTAGTTGTACATATAGGAGACTTTTTCTAGCGAATTGTTTCTGTCTATCATCCGTTTATTGGATGAGGCACAACCACTCTTCAACTAAGTAAACAATAAATTTTGTTCGTCCAGAAAGGCTATTTGTCAAACACGAAGACATTGCAGACGCCGGTGCATGTTTTCTTTTTTCTTAGTACTGTACAGTGAGATAGTCAAGGAAACATTAGAAGAATTTCGTTATCAAACTTATCACAAAATCAGTGCCAAAAGACATTTACTCTTGCTTATTTACCACCTATATTGGATGCTGCATTGTTTGGGCCATCAGGGCATATATTTACGTAATTATATGGCACTTAAAAAATCAAGAAGTTGTAGGAAAGTTTCCCTCAGGTAAGCTTTATAAGGGAATCCACCCTGGTTTCCTACTTTGAATTATTATACTGTATATAACTATATAAACACTTTTATTTCCATTATTTACAATAAACTCTCATCCCATCGTCTACTATTATTTCTTTGGATACGAACTTGTCTTGTCTTGTAGCGGATGGCAGTTCTGAGTGTCGAACCTTGACATCGCAGTGCTTCGTCCTGGTGTCGCTGTGGTTGCCCCTTTGCTCCAATGCAGCCAATGGGGGTTGCTTTGTAGTACAAAGCCCTTTAGTCCTTTCCTGATCCTGTTACTGGGCGTAGTCCTTCTTTCTGTCCCTGGGTTCTCGTAGCTGGTTGCATTCAGATGCAACGACTCGAATTCGGCAGGCTGACTTGCACAGGGAGGTGTTTCCAGTTCTCGATCCTAACTCAGACTCTCTAACAAAAACATAAAATCTATATTTTTATTATTCTTACTATCTAGTGGGGGAGGAACTCTTCTCCCCTCCACTAACAAAACATGATCTGTCGCATGACCGTCAGTGGTCATGTGACACATAAAACATATACTGCAAGCTCACCACGCCCATACAGTGTCCGCGGGCTCAACACGCCCATGCGACAGGGTACGGCGGAGTAGACTCGCCCTAGCCGAGACCGCGGGCTCAACACGCCCATGCGACATGAAACGGCGGGCTCAACACGCCCTTGCGGTAGATCGGACCGCTGTGGTCCAACTGCCTATTCGCATTTGCATTGCATTGAATGGCTGTTATCTGTTACATATAAGAATTCTGCCTCAGGGCAAGCCCTTTGGCGGTTAGTGTGATACATATACATGATTATTAGTGTTCTTCACTGTTTAAGTATGGGTGTGTAGAGTGTTCTTCATTGTGAGTTGGGTCGGTGTTCGATGCTGCCTTATAGCCTATAGGCCATTTGGAGAGTGGGGATTGGTACTGTTTGCTTTTCTGGGTTTATTTGAATAAGATAAGCAATTTAGAACTGTTTATCTTAGACGGAGCTGCTCCTGTTGGGTCCATTAGTAACTAAAAGCTTACTATATTAATCCCTATATTTTTGTTGCCCTTTAAAACACTTCGTTACAAAGTGTAGGGCAGCAATCTTGTACACATAAAGTATTGCAGCATATATATACTGCATTGTAAGTAAATGGTGTAACGAACAATAATTAAAAGTATTGCCAAACTATTCACACTATTTACTAAATATTATTGTACAAGATTTTATAGTAAGTACTTTGAATTCTTAACTATTAAAACAAAATACAAAATAGTTTCTTACGTTTTTTCAAAATAAATAATTGTAATGTATTATAACCTAATCTTTTAGTTTTTATATTAAACTAACAAAAGATTTGTTTTCACGGTAAACTTTCTGATTTAATGTTTGGATACCATTACACTTTTAAATACGTTTTGTCATTATATGATTACCGCAAGCTCTAGACGGACTTTATTTCTCGTATGTTACAGCCTCATAAATAGACTAATTATTATTACCGCAATGATATAATACGTGGTTTAATTGCTACAAGCGTGGTTGTTTGCGTGGTTTTCAAGGATTACAAACAATAATTCGGATTTTATGTGATTCTAATGTTCGTATCTAGTAATAATAATAAAAATATTATTTAATAATTTATTTTAATTAATACATTGTGTTAATTACTATACACTTTTAAAATTATGTCACAAAATCTTTTAACCATTAAATATTCGTGTTAACTCTTAGTAGTATTCTAAACTATTACTAAACCTAATAAATCTATGAAGATGTAAAATTTATTAAACATAAGGTTTTAATGAATTTAAGTTTAAAGTACATTTGTTTGTGCCTCCGTAACCTTATAAAAGTAATACCTGTTCCAATGTAATCTATTAATCACTGATCCTTAGATACTTGATGCAGAATTAATCAAAATGTCTAATACGGGCAGCTTCAGGAAGTTTTGTTCACTATCTTTAGCATATTTTTAAAACCAGTTTTGTTTGGTATCAAATAAAACGACTGATTTATAGAAATTATACTTAGTTTTTGGTACATCAATAACTGATTTCGCTGGACGATACGACTAGGCTCGATAGTTTTCAATTCCAACAAGACTTTTATGTTTTTAGAAATGATTAGCTTAAGAATTATCAAGCCAAATTGCATGTGTTTAAATAATATTTGTTCAGAAAACTCATACCACAAATAGAAAACAATGAAATGACATTTTGTTTTTAACAATCACATAAACACGAGGAACATCTCTTCTTTTCAAAAGGAACGTCATCTACACTAAACTACATTGTTTCCCGGATTTTGCATAGTATAGTAAAACAATTCTTTGACACCGACTTACCTTTATAAAATATTCTTTGTAATCCAAGAAAGAAGCTTTATATTTTCGTGTACATGCAAATTTTGTTTCTCAGTGCTCAGTGTTGATATTTTGCATTAAGTAAAGCTAGAATGTTTAGCTTGGCTGTCAACGTCTAAAAACAAGGTGTAGGCTTAGTCGACTTCTTTTGTTGGTTCTTTGTTGCGAAAGTCGAGGCTTACCAGGATTCCTTTAATTTATGTTGAAAATAAATTCAAAAGTTCCTCGTTGAATGTTTTTTTTTTTTTTTTTTTTTTTTTTTTGTGAAACACAATACTTTCTACATTAATTCGGTTTGACTGGAATGGTATCCTTTCCTTGCTCTCAATACTTATTCGTGCTATTTTAGTTGTTATAAGAACAAAATCAAAAATCAAAGCGTCACTTTTTTTAACTAAACTACAATGATTATCCGTATGACACAATGTTTTCCATCAGCTGCTGTTATTAAGTATACTTTTAAATAAAATAGAAAAATTTTATTTACTATTTTCAATAGATCAAATACTGTAGTTTAAAAGGAAATGTGAAATTTTATTTTAATCTGTTCTTGAAGGGTGGTTTTTTGAAAATTTTCCTTTTTTATTTTAAAGGCGAAAATACTTATGCAAAATCTAATCTCGTGACACTTATTCACCATTAGGAGGAACCACAGAAACCCCATTTACAAAATCTCAAAACCCCTCCCCCTCCTACCACCTACATCTCAACATTTCTTAATGAACACATATAGCTTGTGATATATCAAGTTAAAGCCATTTAAAATGTAAGAAAATAAAAATCAGCTAACGCTGTCGGTATGAGAACCTTTGAAAACCTTTTTGCAAAATCTCATAAGAAGAAATGTTCGACATTGGCCAAACGAAAATGTGCCGCCAAAGACATGAAGTAAAGTGAATAAAATTGAAGTATATGCTCGGAAGAAGATGCTGAGATTTGGATGAGTATCATCTGTCAACTTGAGCAAGTGCTCATTTTAGAGGTGAATAAAAAGTCAATTACAGACTGGTGAGCATGCTCAGACAATTGGAGTACGTGCTTACTCGCCACTCTCCCTCCTCCACTGTCAAATGCAGAAATCTTCATCATTTAGTCGTTTGGCTACATTATGAAGAATGAAACAGCAAACAACGATCGATAGAATATTATCTATTTTCATTATTATTTTGTTTTG